>RJWM01039713.1:0-15970 GCA_004363535.1 Dasyprocta punctata
GCAAATCCTCAGGTCAAGATGAGCTTGGTGTGAAGTATTTCAAGCCCTGAAAGAACAACTTTCAACCCAAATTGATGTACTCTACAACACTTTATGGGATTCTTCCTTGAGAAAGAACAACTCAAAAAATTCATGTCCACCAAACCAACCCTAGAAAGTAGTGAAAGGCATACTAGATAGAGATAAAAATGACCACAATTCCTAGAACAACAAAAGAAAGAAACCAACAGGCAGGGCAAGCAATTAAACAAGAGGGGGAAGTGGGGAACCAACAACGGGAAAATAACATGACAAAGTCAACCCATTATATATCATTTATAATCATTAATGTAAATGGCCTCAATTCACCAATTAAAAGAAATAGATTCACAGAATGAATCAAGAAACAGGTTCCAACAATATGTTGCAGACAAGAAACACATTTGACTCGAAAGGAAACTCATAGACTAAAAGTCAGGGGATGGAAAACAATATTCCATGTGACAGGAACCCAGGAAAAAAGCAGGGGTAGCTGTTCTATTTTCAGACAATGTGAATTTCAAACCAAAAATGATCAAAAGAGCTAAAGAAGGTCATTACATACTTGTTAGGGGAAAAATTCAAGAGGAAGAGATAACAGCCATATATTATATATACCAAATACAGGCACACCCAACTATATAAGACAAATACTAAGATATGAAAAACTAACTATGCAATAATGCAGTTGTAACAGGGGACCTTAATACCCCATTGTCACAGAGATAGATCAACTAGACAAAAAGTCAGCAAAGAAATTGCAGAACTGAATTAAACTGTGAACAAATAGACTTACTATATGTTTACATAGTGTTTCACCCCACATCAGAATACACAGTCTTCTAAGCTGCACATAGGACATTCTCTAAAATAGACCATATATTAGCCCAAAGAACATGCTTAATAAATACAAAGAGATTGAAATTATTCCATGCATATTATCTGACCATACTACACTGAAATTGGAAATTAATGGAGAAGAAACTGCAAAACCTACATAAAACAGATGGAAATTAAATAACAGCATCCTGAGTAACCAATTGGTTACAGATGAAATGAAGAAATTGAACAATATCTACAATTTAATGAAAATGCAGATACAACATACTAGAACCTGTAGGACACAATGAAAGCAGTCATGAGAGGGAATATATAGCAATGAATTGTCACATCAGGAAAACAGAATAAGCACAAATAAACAATCTAATGCTGCACTTCAAGCTTCTAGAAAAACAGCAAGTCAAGCCCAAAGCTCATAGAAGGGAGGAAATTATAAAGATTAGGGCAGAAATTAATGCAATTGAGACTAAGAAAACAATACAAAAAATAATGAATCAGAGTTGGTTCTTTGAAAGATAAAAAAAATTGATAAGCCCCTGGACAAACTTATCAAGAAAAGGAAAGAAAACACTCAAATTCATGCAATGAGGAATGAAAAGGGTGAAATTACTACGGATCTTGTAGAAATTCAGATCATGAACACTTTCTTTGAAAATCTTTACTCACATAGGTCGGAATACACAGAGGAAATGGACAGAGGAAAGATGTCCAATATCACCACTCCTATTCAGTATAGTTCTGGAAACATTATTCAGAGCAGTTAGACGAGAGAGAAATAAAAGGAATAAGAATAGGAAAGGAAGAAGTTAAATTATCATTATTTTCAGATGACATGATACTCTACACAGAAGACTCCAAAAACTCCACCAACAGACTTCTAGACTTAATAAGCAAATTCAGCTTTATAGGTGGATACAAAGTTAACACTCAAAAATCTATAGCATTCCTGTACAACAACAACAAACTCGCTGGGGTAGAAATTATGAAAATAACAGCTTTCACAATAGCATCCAAAAAATTAAATACTTAGGAATCAAACTAACAAAGGATGTAAAAGACCAGGACTGTGAAAACTACAGTACTCTAAAAAAGGAGATAGAACATGTCAGAAAATGGAAAAATATCCCTTGCTCTTGCATAGAAAGAACCAACACAGTAAAAATGACCATACTTCCAGAACTGTTATACAGATTTAATGTAATTCCAATCAAAATACCATTAGTATACCTCATAGATCTTGAAAAAACATTCCCAAAATTCATTTGGAAACCAAAGAGAGCTAGAATAGCAACGACAATCCTGGGCAACGAAAGCAAGGCAGGAAGCTCTACAACCCCTGACTCAAAATTCTACTACAAAGCTACTGTGATAAAATCAGCATGGTATTGGCGCAAAAAAAAAAAAAAAAAAAAAAAAAAAAAAAAAAAAAAAAAAAAAAAAAAAAAAAAAAAAAAAAAAAAAAAAAAAAAAAAAAAAAAAAAAAAAAACGAGACCTGAGGATCAGTGGAACAGATTAGAGGATGCAGGCACAACTACAAAGACCCTCAGCCACCTTATCTTTCACAAAGGGGCTGAATATGTTCATTGGAAAAAGCCTCTGTAATAAATGGTGGTGGGAAAATTGGTTTTCCACATGCTGAAGACTAAAACTAGATCCATGTCTATCACCAGGCACTAAACTAAAGTCAAAATAGATCGAAGACCTAAATATCAAAATAGAAACACTAATTCTACTGGAAGACAAGGTAGTTAGAAATCTTGAAGACATAGGGGTAGGCAACGAATTCATGAGCAAAACACAAACTGCACAAGAAGTACTTCAAAGAATTAACAACTGAGAACTATCTTATTAAAAATGTTCTTTCACTTCAAAAGAAATCACCAACAGAGTGAAAAGAAAACCCACAGAATGGGAAAAAATTTTAGCTAGCTGTCCCTCAGACAAAGGACTTATATGTAGAACATATAATTGAAAAACATCAGGCCCTCCAAATTGTAAGACCCAATCCAAAAATGGGCATCTGAGATGAACATCCTCTTCTCAGACAAAGAGATGCAAATGGTAAGTAAATACATGAAGAAATGTTCAACATCACTGGTCATTTGAGAAATGAAAAATTAAAACAACATTGAGATTCCATCTCACTCCAGAAACAATGGCTGCCATCAAGAAATAAACCGATAGTAAATGTTGGCGGGGCTGTGGGGCAAAAAGAACACTTCTTTACTCTTGGTGGGAGTGTAGACTGGTCCAACCACTGTGGAAATCAGTGTGGAGGTTCCTCAAGAAACTAGGGTTGGAAGTCTCATTCAATCCAGCCATTTCCCTTCTGGGTATTTTCCCAGAAAAATTGAAAATATCATGCTACAGTGATATATGTGCACCTATGTTTATAGCAGCACAATTTGTAATAGCTAAATCTTGGAAACAACCCAAATGTCCATCTACTACTGGATGAATAAAAAGATGTGGCATTTTTATACAATGAGCATCACTCCATTGTATAAAGAAGGATAATCTTGAGGTAAATGGAGGCAACTTGAGGCCATACTCATAAGTAAAGTAAATCAAACTCACATTTGTAAATATTGTATTGTCTCCCTAGTGTAAAAAAACCTGAAACAGTAATAAGAGTCAAAATGTACAATAGATATTGTGATAATCAAAGGGCAAGAAAGTGCTCAAAAGAAAAAGACAACTGGGGTAGGGGAAAGGAGAAAGGAAGAAGGGAAAAGATCATATGTATGTAGGTATACATATATATGTGTGTATGTATACATATACAAGATACATAACTATACGACTAATCTCTGTTAGTCCATAAAAAAGTTTGTGCTTTCTTTGTTTGATTATTTGATCATTATTTTTGTGCTTAAATCTTGTGACCTGAACAACTACTTCTAAGGTAACAATATGCAATATATTAACCAGTGCTGATTTCCTACTATTGTTTTTGAAATTCTGTATTGTTCCTATCCTTTTTTCTGTTTTGCTTTTTAAAATAAAAAAACGCTTGTCCAAATTAGACAAATATTACTGGACTATTTTCATTGAGTAAGCAAAGATTTTTCCTTTATATTGTACCAGTTTTTGTCAGTGGTGAGCAAAATAAAAGGTGAAAATATATCATTTAAACACTATGCACACAAAGACAAATTCAAATGTATTCACTTGAATACATAGCAAGCTACATATTTCATATCATAAATATACTGTCAAAAAGTGAGAAATTAAGTGAAATGTTATTTTCTGAATATTTCAGTAAAGCAGGCACAATCATCCTGTATTGTTATTCTCTCAAATCAACGTGGTCAGTTAACTAAATCAAGAAATTCCTCTGCTTCTCTCCTCTCACTTATTCACCTCTCTTCCCTTTCTTCTTGTGTTTACTTATGGCCTCTTGGGGGAAGAGTCCTGGTTACTTCATTTGCATGGGAAATAAAGGTAGGCAAGACAAGTGTCTGTCTTTGAGCATAGACTGTATCCTAGATAAATGCAAAAATATTTACTGATCACCTAGGATGTATCAGACCCTCTGAGCTGTATCAGCCAAAAAAAAGCGCTTATATTATAGAGACACTTTGATAAATTTTAAGAGAATAAAATTATGAATATTTGATTTAATGCCCTTCTTACTGTAGTCTGGCTGCACATCCTAACCATTTTGAGAGCTATTCAAAAATACACATGGCTTGGTGCTGTTCCCAAATGATGGGATAATAATGTCTGGGGTTAAACTGATTTTGTTTTTTCCTTTAACTCCTTGCAACAACATGAATAAAACTGGCAGACATTGTGTTAATTGAAACAATCCAAGTACAGTAAGAAAAATACCATGTAATCTGGCTTCTTGTGGAGCGAGAAAAGGTTGAAATAATAGAAGCATACAATACAATGGAGATTACCAGGGGCTGCGAGACCAGAGTAGAATTGAGGAGATATTAGCTAAAAGAAAATCTTAGTCAGACAGGAGGAATACATTCAAGAGATCTTACCCCATGGTGACTGTAATGAATGGCAATGTGTTACAGTGAAAATTGTCAAGAGAGTAGATTTTAAGTCTTCTCACAACAAAAACAAAAGTAGATGAGGAAATGCATATGCTGATTAGCTTGACTTAGCCATTCCACAGTTAAAAATACTTCATAATTTCATGCTGTGCAGGATAAATATATAAATTGTTGTTTAAATAAAAAATAAGCAAAGTTCCAGGGTGGTTCTGGTATGCAAGCAGAAGTTAGAACCACTGAGTTTAAATAGCTACAAATTTCTATGATTAAGAACAAAGTCAGGGAGCATTTAGGAATCAGATGTCTTAAATGTATAAAGCAGAGACAGAGGAAAAGGTAGCCATACACTTAATTAAACCAAAGGACTAGTGACACTGTACAACATCTTTATATTTCAATTCTGAGCAGCTAAATTGCAAAAGAGAATAAAAGAAGTAAATTTTGCTGTACTGGGGGCAATGTTCATTTTCTTCTTGTTAATGCAAAGACTCCTGATATATAGATAACACATTTTTAGAAGATAATTTATAAGAAATGCAATTGTAGAAATAATGTTAAGTTTTATTGTACTACTACTTACTTGGCAAAATTTTTTCAAAGTAAAACGTCAGTGCCAGATAGAAGAAACTATCAAAGAACAACATGAAAATTGTAGCTATAATTAGATTTGAGTCACCCATTGAGTCTGCATTAGAATTCACATCAAAATCCAAGTGCAAGAGCTGAAAATTAAAAATAAACCAATAAATTAAAGGGAAATAACTCTTTTAATTCTTTTAAAATTTAGCTATAATGTAGACTGTAATTATTACCTTCTGTCAGACCCTGAACATGAAAAGTTAAACCATCTGGCTGTTTATAGTTTCCTGTTGGAAAACAGGCACATGTCTAAACTATACTGTAATTTAGTAATGGGCACAGTAGACCTATGTCCCACATGGAAGGGGAGTCAATATAGAAAATCAGAGAAGATGCAATATTTAAGCCAGTACTTATACAGAATTTCACTAAATTGGGACTGGGGATGAGGTTTCAGAAGATGGCTACATTAGAGCTAAAAACGTTATGAAATTGCGTTGTTCACTTGAGGAAAGGTGAATAGAAAAACATGGGCTGGTCCGTCTTGCTCAAGAAAAGGAGTGCTATGTAGTTAATTTCTTATAAGCGCAAGACAGTGGTGATTAACTATTGGTCTTACTGTAGACTTGAGGAACAGGGAAGGACTCTTTAGCAAAAGAAAGTGAAAAAAGAGAAGAAAAGATATTTTAGTAATTAAAAAATACTCTTTAGACAGTACTTGACTAAGAAATATCATTTTTAATTTCTTTTGTTTGATAGTTTTCAGAATTGCATCATATAACATTTTTATATCATTAAGTGAAATGGCTAATGGAATAAGTTAAAATTCAATTTACAATATAAATTCCATTTTGAGAGCAGATGAAACAATACTATATGTAAAGGATTGTGAGTCTCCTCGTCATTTTTTTCTTGCTACTTACAAAAGAACTTATTTTCTAGAAGAAAATGTCTCATGGCTTTTCTAAACTGAGACATGGAATATTAACTACAGATTATTACTTTTTTTTGATACCGGGAATTGAACTCAAGACCTCGTGCTTGCCAGGCAGGTGCTGTGCCTCTGAGCTATATCCCTGTCCCCAAGACTATTAAATTTAAGAGGGGAATGGTGTTTGGAAAATGTCACTATTAGATAATGCTTACCTGAGCCATTCCAAGTGTGAAGGCAAAAGGGCTAAATAAACTTAAAATCCACTCCAAAGGTACAGGAAGGTATCTGTACAATGCCATGAACCCCAGACTCCCCCAGATGACGGTGAGAAAGAAAACAACAAAGCAGGTGAGGAAAGGCTTCTTAAACAATACACTCATCAGGAAAGCCAATGTGATCTACAATGAAAGAAGATCCAGTTGGTTTATATTTCTCTGATAATTATTAATGAAACAAAAGATTTAATCTAAAACATTATGGTTTACACTACACCTTGGACTACAAATTGGCACCACGAAGCACTACAAATCAAACAGTACCCATCCACAGATAGGTGATGCCAACAGAAAAGGAATATGTGAGGGATGTCTTTATTCAAAACCAGGTTTGTTTCTTCGAGGGAAAGTTGGACACAGAGAGATTTTATTCAGCAACTCACCAAAGACAGCCCATAGAAGAAAAAGAGGCTGAAGACCATCATGAAGCCAGTCAAGATGAAAAACTGGACCGATTTGGTAATAAACGCCAAGAGAAGGGCCAGAATGAGGACAAAACCTGCATAAAGCAAACCCCAGGAGAACCTGATGTGGAAACAAAGGGCTACTTCAGCATTTGATGTTAGATGAAGATAAGAAACCAACATGGAGACTCACATCATCCATCCCTTCATTCACTGTCTCCCTCATGCAGCAGTGCTACATAGAACCTCTGTGATATACAAATAGAACATGATTATGTGGAACAGAAGGAAGATATGCCCTTTCTTAGAATTAAAACAAATAAAACACACATAAATCTCATGAAGATTGGAGAGAAAGAAGTCTTACAGGTTTGGTTAGGAACTATGTCCACCTTATTCTAGCTCTGTGGCATTGGGCAATCTACAGAACTGCTTTAACCTGCTTTTCTCTGCTGGAAAATGAGAGCAACAGGAGTGTGGATTCAGTAACAGAAGGAATGCATCCAGCCCTGCCTCTGCATGGCAACCCTGGATTAAATGTTAGATTCTTTTCACCATAGGCAAAGGGTCTCCGATACAAAAATAACTTCATAAATATTTATGAAAATAGGAAATTATTCCTTAGTATTATTCTAATACTTCTCTGTTTTCTCAGAGTACTTGTAATCAGATTCTTCTCTCTCCTTATGTGGATACCTAATATTCTGCATATTTTAAAAGTCATGTTCTAGTGAGATAGAATGGCCCTTAGCCTCTTACTAAATTATCTTCCTTAGTCCTTGTAAGATATTTATTTTTCATTCCTCGTTAATATTTTCTCTGAGAATCTAGGTTTTTTCTGTACGTTAAAAAATGCTTAATAACCAATTAAATAATACTATTGAAAATATCACTATTAATATAAATATATCATTATACAATTAAGAAGTTAGTGATACTATACTATGGTTAACAGGTAACTTATGTAGCATTTCCTACTTTCCATACAGATATTTACTACTTTACATAATATTTGTGAATCTTAGTCATTTACTAATTTACATCTCACAACATGCCTACAGAGTAAGTATTGCTATTCCTTCCATGTTGCAAAAGAGAAACCTAAAAAACAAAGAAGCTGACTCGTTTTACTTCATCTAAGAGACAGATAGAAGTTAACTTGCAGAAAATTGATAGTAAGATAAATTATTCCAAGCCATAATTATTCATATAATTCCCATTCATGCAATGCAAATTATTTTTTTTTCAGGTAGAGATTGTGGAACTCTCTAAATCAAATATCCTTTCACCTGATTCTATAATATTGCAGGCTGGTTTGAAAATGGGCTAGTCTGATTCTATAATCTAATGGTCTAGTATGAATATTGTATGATTTCAACTGTGTAACACTTGAGAATAGGCAAAATGGTAAAGAGTAAAGAGTCAGTGATTTGGGGGAGTTCAAGAGGAAGAGAGAGTATAACAGGTGGAACATATAGCAACTTGAGGACAGTGAAAATATACTGTAGGATACTGTAATGGTGCATACATGCTATTGCATACTTCCCCAAACTCACTGAACTGTGCAATGCAGAGTGAACTCCTGCCTACTACAGGTTTCTCTTATAATGATGACTCAGATTAGTTTATAAATTGATTCACAAATCATAGATTAAGGTAAGAAAAATATTAATAGTGGACATTGTCAGGAGCTGGGAAGCATTGCCTTATTTTCTGCTCAAGAAATAAAATTTATGGTTTAAAATATAAATTTAAAAATGTTCTCAGTATGATTTTGACGTATCATAGGATTGTGAAAGGTTATGGTAAGTTTTGTTAAATTGGACTCTGACTATTAAGTTTTATGTTCTTTCAGATATGCGTCACCCAAACAGTCCAAACAAATGTTGACAGTTATTATTTCCTGATCACTTGATACTTCCCATAGTACAGATTAGGATTTTGTAAGAATAGTCTCACTGGGGACCACTGTGGATGGATATTGTTTCCCCTTTTTGCAGGAAAAGAACCTGAGATTCAGTATTTTAGGTAATTTTCTCATGTAAACATAAGTAGTGTGGGAAGGTGAGATTTGAATCAATGTCTTTCTGTTAATGTTAATGGTTTTGTTTTCCTTTTCTAACTGGAAGCTGCCACTCAGAAAGAGAGTGGACATTTGTCTCGGTATATTCAGTACAGTGGTGCCTTTTTCTTTGATGCCTTCAACATGTTGTGACGTTAAAGTCACCCCATAACTCTTTTTTTGTTCTAGCAAAAAACAAACACCTCTGAAGAAAATGTTTCATCAAATGTCAGAAACTCTAAATTCTCACGAATCTGAAAGAAAGAAATACTGGTTGTTCAGCATCTAAAATATTGCCTCAAATGAAAAATATACAACCTCTTATTCAGTTCAGACCAAAGTGTGGCAAAATATTGGTAAGCATTACACCAGGGGCAGTTATAGGTTCAAACACTTAGATTTTTTATCTAGATACCCAATTTTTCTGAGTCCTCCATTTATTTATTTGTGCTACATGTATCTCACCAGAATGCTGAATCTTGGAGGCCCATCATTGTCATCAAGCCCTTCATCCTCTTCCTTTCTCTTGTAACGTTAAGTGAGACATAGTAAGTGAATGGGGAAAAACAAATAATGCAGATGAAAATGAAGAAATCTGTTACTATTCCTCTTTGATGAACGAAGGGATCTATCTTCATGAGTTTTCCATTAATTGACATCAATTCTTCCATCACCGAGTGATTTGTTGTGACCTAAACATAGATTTCAGCAAATAAAATTTGTGAATTTAGATGGCATCCTCTGTTTTCTTTCCATGAATGTGCAATGGCCTTGTCTAAATTTCTAATGGCCAATCTAAATTTCCCCTTAACGTATTCTGCTCCTGGAACACGGGACATACATTCTGGTCTACCCCAATTTCTCACGTTTTACAGCATGTTTTATCACTGCCATGGCTACCAGTGCCCGATCAACTGTCTCGGTATTTTCCTTTCCACCATATGAACTAGACAAACTTCCTACCTGATCAATCAAGTATAAATATTATTGCAATGGAAATTGTTTTATAGTATTCTAGGCTGAGACTCTTATTTGTTTACGCACAAGAACTAAATAACTACATTAACATACTTCTTCTGTTCCAGTAATTATCTGATTACATATCAGGCTTCCTGACACTATTGAATTCTTCTAGAAACTTCCTATTCTATATGTTGCTGTCCCCATCTTTATACTGTTCTTGGCTTACAGTTGAAAACCAATGAGTAAACAAACAACTAAAAGAATGAGTGAAAGAGTAATTTAATGAGTAAACAAATGAATGACTAGGGTTTTTTATTTATATTTTCTTTCACAAAAATTTTGATAATTCTAATACCATTAATTTGCATTGAGTATTCATTTCAGTTGAACACAAGTTTACATTAACTGTTTTGTACTTACTTCTATAATAGCAGCATTTATAGCAGCTTGAAGAGCCACAAAACCTTTTATCCAGAACTGTGAAATACTACAAACAAAATCATCTCCAAACTCAAAGCAATGAGCTTTGGGGGAAAAAAAGAGAAGCACAATTTTAATTCTGAAATGTGGTAGTCTTGATTATAAGAAACAAGGGATTCTACAAGCCCCCAAATACAAATTGTAGTAATGATCTTCAAAGTGTAGCAAACAGAGCACTCCTGCTTAGGAAGTGTTCCTTAATGTCTATGCTGATTCTAAGATTCACTCTGAAGTTTTCTGATATTTTCTTCTGTGCATCTCTGCCTCTCATACTACATGTTGAGTTTATTTCTCCTACTTTTCTACTATTGTCAAAGAATTTTAACAATTTTCAAAAAGTAGTAAAACAGTGTAAAATAAGTCAAAAAAAATTTGCTAATAAAATCACACTGAATATAACCCTAAAATATGAACAAATGGGGGGTTCAGAGAAAAAAATAAGAAAATTATAAAATTTGTTTTTCTCTCTGAGTTTTTAGTCTTTTAAAAATAATCTGTACTGAGCTGGGTGTGGTGGCACACACCTGTAATCCTGGCACTTGGAAGGCTGAGGCAGGAGGATCATTGCAAATTTGAGACCAGTCTGGGCTACAAAGTAAGTTCAAGGCCAGCCCAAACTGCATAGTGAGATTCTGTCTCAAAAAAGACCAGGAAAACAAAAACAAAAACAAAAAGACAAAACAAAACAAAAAAACCCTTGCAGGGCTGGGAGGGCTCAGGTTTAAAATTCCAATTTAAAAAATTCCAATTCAGTGTAGCAGTCTCCAGCTAACACAGGCAAAAGACCATGTCAACCTGTCTTAAAGTTGCTATGGGAGCACAGACTGCTTGTTTGCAAAGACTGAGAAATTTACAGAACTTTATTAAAGAGCATTATCATAATGCCATAGTTTTTTATATCCTTTTCATTGTTGGGCACTAGAATTTCCCACTTCTCATGTAAGCATAGCTTAAGAAATTTTTTCTACCAAAATATATTTTGTCTTACCGTTCTACTTTATCTAACTTTCCTTACTTCCACAAGTCAGTTACCTTGTTACTGAGGTTGATTATTTTGTATTAATTAATATACTTACTTATGCTTTATTGTATAACGAAAATTGAAAGCGGTGTAGTTTTGTAGCTGGAAAGTTACCTAAATGGTCTGGGTGCTCTTGCACAGTTGGGATCCGAAATCCTCTGAGGAACTTCAAGTGATAAGAGAAAGGACTGGTAAATATGACTCTCACTACATCTGCATAGTAGGACGAGATTAGTTCTTTCATATTTTCTTCATCTGGAAAAGCTATTGCCTTTCTTCCTGCCATTACAAGAAAAAATTATCACTATAAATGAGTTACTAAAAGCAATGACTTTGGGAGACCATCTTCTATTTCTTCTTGTCAATTTGTTCTTATAAAAATGAACCCAAGTCACACAATGACCTTAAATAAATCACTCAAAGATGAGATGTATACATTTCTAACATTCTAAATAACATCAGAAGAAATACATGAAAATTAATTTTCTTTCATACTCTCTCAGTTAACTGGTTAGTGACATAAAAAATATCACAATATTCCAACTACATTATTAACAGGAAAATTACACATTTAAAAATCCTCAAATAGTGTAAAACAGTGAATGTGTATGTAGCTCAACTAGCCCTGATTTGCATCAGTGGAACTAACTATACAAATTTATTTTCCTTAAAAAAATTATGCATGATTAACACATGTAAAAAGTGTATAAAGTTCTTAAATTAGTAGAATAGCAAGGTGGGTATCACTGACATGATTTCTATTTATCCACAGATATTGTGCTCAACTCTGTAAATCAATGTATATATATAAAACTTTGTATAAATATATGTTAAAAGCTGATGAAAAGTAAACACTTGTTTCTTCATTGCAGTATGTATTTGCATAAAAGGGGAGGACCAGACATCACGTATTCTTATAAAAATGGATTTTAATGCTTAGTGCCTACCCTGAATCTATGGCATACTTGGCAAGTTACCAAACATTTGCTCCTCAATCATCTGAAAAATAACATGTGAATTGTGAGATTAAATTCTAAAAATATGGCACACGGTAACCATCTAACAACTAGTATCGTTATTACATGTGCCTTTAAATATTCAGAAGCACAATTTCAAAATACTGTGGATCTCAGCAGGACCTCCGTGAAAGACACAATAAGCTCAAACATGTCTCAGGACAGAGCGAATGTGGACCTTCCATGGACATTCATATCGGGGCATGAATTTGAATCAGAAGTGGGCTCAGCGTCTGCAGGTGAGAGGCACACAGTAGAGCCACAGATTTAGCTGTAAGGAGAGGTCTGACGTTTGGTGAGGAGCCACAGGAAAGTGAGTTTGGGACAGTCCATATCCCCAGGCTGGCAGTGTGCACTGAAGCACCAGCAGGAAGGAAAGCCCAGTGCCCTCTGGGAACTGGCCGCAGAGTCTCTCTATGGTAGGTGCCTGCACTCATTCTGCAGTGATGGGGAACTTCTGAATACAGAATCAGCTTCTGAGGTTCAGTTTCAGACAGATTTAATGTTTACATGGACCAGCATGGACAGAAGTTGTCTAAAAATGGAAGAGTGGTTATATAGATTTCCAGCAACTTGTATGGAAGCCCACAGTCACCTAAGAACTGTGCTCTTGAAAGAGGTTTTTGAAATCAAGTAATAGAAAACAGACTAAAACCAATCAAAACAAAGAATAAAAGCATTATTGGACTTCAAAACAAGATGAAAGGAAATCAACAATGGCTACCATAATGTCTCGTTTTCTTCGAAGTAGCTGCTCATACCATCACAAGTAATAAAATCAGTTCTTGTGAACTCTTTAGGAGAAGTTCTAGGCATGTATAAGTCTACACATGTACATCTATCCTTTCTGTATTAAAGGGTAAAACGAAACAAAACAAAATATAAGAAAAACAAGAAGCAAAACAGACAAATAAATAATGATAACAAGGAGCCCCCAAAAATAACAATATAGGCTTTCAAAACAAGGTGTAGGAACATAACTAAGGTTATTATTTATCACAGTTATCTTAAAAAGAGTTACTCAGATTACCAGATATAAACATGCAAAATTAATCTAATCCTATGAATGTGTGAAGGTATAGACAGCTATTTTGAAGAGAACAAGAGACATTATGGTAGCCATTGTTGATTTTCCTATTGTCTGGTTTTGAAGGCCTGTAATGCTTTTGTTCTTTTGTTTTGATTGGTTTTATACTATTTTGTTTTGTTTGAGTTCATTGTGTGTGAAGATATGGACAACTATTTCAAAGAAAACATGAGACATTATGGTAGCCACTGCTCATTTCCTGTTGTCTTGTTTTGAAATCTTATGTTGCTTGCATTGTTTTGTTCTGATCTGCTTTGTTCTGTTCTGTTTTGATATAAAAAAAATTTAAAAAAAAGAAAGAGGTTTTTGATACTCCAAGGTAATATCAACTTCCTTCTGCGATACTTTCATAATCAAATCTAAATCACGTTTATGGAGTAATCCTTATGAATGGTTTTTTAAGTTTTTTTTCTCATTTTATGTTAAGGAACACTATCGGGTATACATATGTGCTTGTAAAAAGAAAAAAAAAGCTGTCAGTTTTATCCTCCTGACTTCCCTTCTTCTTCTACTAAGTCTCTTGAGATTTAGGAGTGACACCCCACTTCCTCTTTTCTTAGCATTATGTGGTTTGGGGGTTCAAACCAGTTAGTGGGGAGGGCAGAAACTGAGAACCTATGAACTGGAATATTATGAAAGTTATGCTTTTCTTTCCACAGGGGTTGCTAATCTGGTTAGAATTAAAGTCTTGAAACTGTACTAAGTTCAGAATAAGTACAGTTGGTCATTACATTTTTATTTAAAACTATATGTGCCAGGACTGTGTGAAGGGTTCACAGTAAATAACATGCTATTGATAAGATATTATAAATGAGGATAGAGATGGCTCACAGTTGCTTTAGGGTTTATACACAATGCTATATTTCCACTAAACAAAAGTTCCTTGATTTCAAGCCCAATGTTATTTTAAAAAGAAAAAAAAATGATTGCAAGCTCTATTTACAGTGATAATGCTTATCTTATGTGCTCATGGAGAGCTACCCAATTGTAGCAAGGACAGAATTTTTTAGTTTTTTGGGTTTTTTTGTTTTTGTTTTTGTTTTTGTTTTTGTTTTGGGGGGTTGTTTTGTTTGTGTGTGTGTGTTTTTTTGTTTTTTTAGACAGTGTCTTGATCTGTAATTCAGGCTGGTCTTGAACTTACTATGTACCCCAGCCTGGCCCATAGCAATCCTGCTACCTCAGTCTCCTGCATGAGGGGATTACAGATATGCACTACTACACTGGCAGGAAGGACAGATTTTGTAACATATAATACACCTAGATAGGACCTTCACATTTGAAGAGAAATAGTCTTTTGGGTGTTAAGAAGAGATTTGATTGGAAAATTCAAGAAAGAGCATTGATAAATGTTTGTTGGCCAAGAACACAGCCACCGCTTTAAGACTTCTGAATGTTTCTTGAACTTCGGGGCCCTCATACCAGTATCAACGAACCCTTAAACACTCCAAAGTTTGAAAGTCCACAGTCCTGTATTTCTAAATCTGTGTATAATTTAGTTATTTCCTTTGTTTAGAGGATGAGCACTATAAGCTCTCTTCTCCCTTGTTTAATTTTGTTTTCAGATAATAATTTGAGGCCTTTTATTTAATCAAAGGGGATCATCTTAACATTTTGGAAAATGGAAATTTTGACAGCAAATAATCTATTAACTATAAATTAACTGTTTTTGTTTGTGACCAAGTTAACTATATGCAGAAATTCCACAACTTAGTATAAAACTCACCCATCATAAAGGAAGCAGAAGAGACTTTATTCATTATTCTTTGAGTGGTTTCGTTGAATGGTGTGTATGCGACCACAAATGTGGAATCATTAAATGAATCTATACGTCCCAGCTCCACAGACGGCATTGATGAAAAATCATTAACTTTATGAATTTTGGGAAATGTGGACAAGGTCACTAGTATCAATGCTGAGTACAACCATTCCTATGTACTCAGAGAGAAAGAATAAGGAAAATAATAATGTTAAATAAGTCAGTTACAATTTGTTTTGTCATATAGCTGTGCTTTTGTTTGGCTAAATTTCTTATTCATCTCCTGTAGGATACACTTGTTAAAATATGCAAAGCACAGAAATTGAGCAGTGTCATTAGTTCCAATGAACTTTTCATGGAAATGAAGTTGATTGCTGTCTAAAGCTAGCACCAGTGCATTGGATTCTAATGCACATAGAGGCATTGAGCATTGCGCTATGATCAGGGACATAACTTGATACTCTAATATGTTTGACTTTACTACAAGCATATGTAGCAGAAGACAGTTCTGAGGTATTGTTTCT
>RJWM01039715.1:0-15926 GCA_004363535.1 Dasyprocta punctata
ACTCTTTAATGAAATTGAAAGGAAAGCCATACCCCCAAATTCACTCCTGGAAGCAAGCATTACTCTGATTCCAAAACCACAGAAGGACCCAACTAAGAAAGAGAATTACAGGCCAATCTCTCTAATGAATATTGATGCAAAAATCCTCAATAAAATCCTCGCAAACAGATTGCAGCAAATCATCAAAAGAATTGTACACCATGATCAAGTGGGACTCATCCCAGGGATGCAGGGATGGTTCAATATACGTAAATCCATAAATGTAATACACCACATTAACAGTGGCAAGGACAAAAATCATATGATCATTTCAATAGATGCACAAAAAGCTCCTGACAAAGTCCAACATTCATTCATGATAAAAAATAAATAAACCTACAGAAGCTGGGCATGGTGGTGCACGCCTTTATTTAATTATTTTTTTCTGTGGCACCCAGGATTGAACTCAAAACCTCGTGCCTGTCTGGCCGGCATAGGTTGTGAGTTTGATCCCCTCGTGCCACAAAAAAAAAAGAAGAAAGAAAGAAAGAAAGAAAAGAAAAAAACACTATGGTGCTGGCCAAAAACACAGACTTGAAGATCAATGGAACAGATTAGAAGATGCAGAAACAACTGCAGACACACTAAGCCACCTTAATTTTCACAAAGGTGCCATTCACATTCACTGGAAGAAACATAGCCTCTTTAATAAATGGTGCTGGAAAAATTGGCTCTACACATGCTGTAGATTAAAACTGGACCCATGTCTTTCACCATGTACTAAGCTAAAATCAGAATGGATCAAAGAACTTAATATTAAAACAGAAACATTAAATCTGCTGGATGATAGAGTAGGCGAAACTCTTGAAGACATTGGTATAGGGGAAGACTTTATGTACAAAACCCTGATTGCACAGGAACAATCACTAAGAATCAACAACTGGGATCTCACCCTACTGAAAAGCTTTTGTACAGCAAGAGAAACCACCAGGCTGGGGACTTAGCTCAGTGGCTCAAGTGCCTGCCTGGTCAGCGTGAGGTCATGAGTTCAATTCCTAGTACCAAAAGAAAGAAAAGAAAGAAAGAAACAAACCACCAACAGAGTAAAGAGACAACCCACAATGTGGGAGAAAGTTTGTCAGCTGTACCTCATATAAAGGATTACTATCAAGAGCATATAAATAACCAAAAAGTATCAGTCCTCCCAGATTTAAAGACCCAATCCAAAATGTTCATTTGAGATGAACACACACTTCTCAGATGAAGAGATACAAACAGCAAATAAATATGTGAACAAAATGTTCAATATCACTGGTCATTCAAGAGATGCAAATTAAAACAACACTGAGATTCCACCTCACCCCAGAAAGAAGGGCTATTATCAAGAAATCAAAGCCAGGTGTGGTGGCGCATGCCTTTAATCCCAGCGCTCTGGAGGCTGAGGTAGGAGGAATGTTGTGAGTTCGAGGCCAGCTCGGGCTACAACGCCAGTGCAAGATTGATCTGAGCTATATAGTATGACCCTGCCTCAAAAAACCAGGGTTGGGAGTTTGGCTCAGTGGCTTAAGCACCTGTCTGCCAGGCATGAGGTTGTGAGTTCGATCCCCAGTGCTGCAAAAAAAAAAAAAAAAAAAAAAAAAAAATCACATGGAGGACATTTTAGGAATCATTTCTCTTTTTCTGTTTGTGTTTTTTTGGGATTCTGTAGTCACTGTTTCTTTTTTCTTATCTTTTGATTTGTTTTATGATGATCTTTCTCTTATTTGTTTTTTGCTGTTACTTTTTTTTGTGGGGTGTACTGGGGATCAAACTCACAACCTCGTGCCTGCCAGGCAGGCGCTTAGGCCACTGAGCTAAATCCCCAGCCCTATTTTCTGAGACAGGGTCTCACTGTGTAGTACAGGCTAGCCTTGAGCTCACTTTGTAGCCCTGGTGGATCTCGAACTCACAATGATCCCCTGCCTCAGCCTCCCAAGTACTGGGATTAAAGGCGTGTGCCACCACGCCCAGATCTTTTGCTGTTATTTTAATTGTATTCATTTTTTATTCTTTAGTTTGATTTTTTCTTCACTATTTCTTCATCTTCTTTTCCTTTTTCAAATTTGACTAGTTTTGTTTTTCTCTTTACTCCTCCATTTTTATTTTTGCTGTTAAACTTAATTAAGCCAGGTGTGGTGATGCATGTCTGTAATCCCAGCCCTCGGGAAGCTGAGGCAGGATGACCACTATGAGTCTGAGGCCAGCCTAGGCTACCATAGTGAGTCCAAGGCCAGTCTGAACTGTATAGCAAGACCCTGCCTCAAAAAAATAAAAAGCTTAATTAATTTTTAACTATTTACAAGACAGTGTGCTATTATTGCTGAATTGTTTTCTATGGTTAATGGAATATATTTGTTGCTTTTAGTAGATATTTATTGTGTCAATATATTGTTTGACTTTTTACATCACATTATTATTACAGAGCTTTTTTCTACTATTAAAGGTGGTATAGCTTTATTGGTTCTTATGATATGTGAATATATACATTGTCTTTGACTACTATTACTGCTGATTTCTATTGTTAATGGTGGCATAATTGTTGCTCTTTTTAATAGTTGTTGATTTTAACTCATTTTTACTGTATGCCAATATCCAGTGTGTCTTCCTGTTGTCAACATTATTTTGATTTGTTTTCTCCTCTCTCAATGGTTCTGAGGATAAAGCACTCAGAAGATGGTTGGACACTAAGAAGGTCCTCAAATATTATGCTGAGGGATTGAAGAAGGGTGTAGATGCCAAGATGGAACCAAACCCAAGAACACATCACAGAGAGATGATGTGACCCATGTAAGCAGATTTGACCCATGTAAGGACAATGTCAGAAACAGAGCCGGGCATGGTGGCACACGCCTTTAATGCCAGCACTCGGGAGGCTGAGGCAAGAGGATCACTGTGAGTTTGAGACCAGCCTGGGCTACAAAGTGAGTTCAAGGCTAGCCTGAACTGCACAGTGAGACCCTGTCTCAGAAAATAGGGCCGGAGATTTAACTCAGTGGCTTAAGTGCCTGCCTGACAGGTGCAAGGTTGTGAGTTTGATCCCTGGTACCAAAAATAATAATAATAATAATACAACCGGGAGTTTGGCTCAGTGGCTTAAGTGCCTGCTTGGCAGACATGAGATTGTGAGTTCAATCCCTGGTACTGACAAAAAAAAAGTCAGAAATAGAAGATAGGGTGAGATCATAGACTCCATGATACCTTAAAACTACAAGGCACTATGCAAGCTGAATCCAACTGCTGCTAGATGACTCATAAAAAGAAAAAAAAAAAACCTAATCTCAGAATAATTTCCAAGAAATAAAGGAAAAATCAGAAGACAACTAAAAAGATAAGAAAATTTATTCACTGAAATTGTAGCAAAAAAGATTCCAAATCTAGGGAAATAATTCAATATTCATATACAAGAAGCATAAAGAACTCAGAATAGCCATGATCAGAAAAGAATCCACAACACATAAGCAAAATTCCAGAAATTCAATGAAAGGAAAAAATATTAAAAGCTGTTAGAGAAAGCCGGGCGTGGTTGTGCACGCCTTTAATCCCAGCACTCGGGAGGCTGAGGTAGGCGGAGTGTTGTGAGTTCGAGGCCGGCTTGGGCTACAATGCGAGCACAAGGCTGGCCTGAGCTACACAGTGCGACCCTGCCTCAAAAACACTAGGGCCAGGAGTTTGGCTCAATGGCTTAAGCACCTATCTGGCAGGTACGAGGTTGTGAGTTTAATACCTGGTGCCGAAAAAGAAAAAAAAAGAGCTGTTAGAAGCAGCAAATTACTTATACAGGCAAGCATATCAGAATTACAGTGTATTTTTCAGCACGATCTTTAAAAGACAGGAGAACTTAGAGCAAAAATGTTCAAGCCCTAAAAGCTGGCGGGGGGGTTGTTTTGTTTTGTTTTGTCTTTTTGAGACAGGGTCTCACTATGCAGTTCAGGCTGGCTTTGAGCTCACTTTGTAGCTCAGGCTGGTCTTGAACTCACAAATGCCTCAGCCTCCCAAGTGCTGGGATTACAGGTGTGTGCCACCACTCCTGTCTCAATCCCTCAAAGAAAAGATTTTTCAACTCAGACTTATATCTTGCAAAAGTCATCTTCAAAATTGATGAAGAAGAATAGACTTTCCAAGACGAAGGAATGCCTGACCAATAAATGAAATTCACAAAAAATACTGAAGGGAAGCCTAGACAGAGACAGGGGAGGCCACTAGCACCAAAGAGAGCAAAGGAAATTATACATCTAACTGGGAGAGCAAAGAAAAGGAAATAAATACATAAATAAATAAATAAAGCAATCAGCACTGGAAAAATAATGCAATGACAGGACTCAGTAAACACCGTGCAAACCAGGCGTGGTGGCGCACCCTTTAATCCCAGCACTCGGGATGCTGAGGTAGGAGGAGCATTGTGAGTTTGAGGCTGGCTTGGGCTACAACGGGAGCGTAAGGCTGGCCTGAGCTACATAGTGCGACCCTGCCTCAAAAAACCAGGGCTGGGAGTTTGGCTCAGTGACTTAAGCACCTGTCTGCCAGGAGCAAGGTTGTGAGTTCAAGCCCTGGTGCCGCAAAATAAATAAATAAATAAATAAATAACACCATACAATGATAATCCTCAATGACAAAGATATCAGAGCCCAATCAAAAGACACACGCTGACCGATAGGGATCAAAAAAACAAAATGCAATTATATACAATATTACCTCTAGGACAGACACCTCATCCAAATGTAAGTATAAGACTGAAAGTGAAAAGATAGAAACTGATACTGCACTGAACTGGAGCTTGAAGAAAAGTAGGAGTAGCTATCTTCTTTTCAGACACAGCAAACTTAAAGCCAAAACTGATGAGAAGAAACAAACATGGCCACTACACTCTGGTAAAGGGAACAATTTAACAGGAAGAGATAATGATTATAAATATCTATGCACTGAATACTGGCGCACCCAATTTTTTGAAACAAAAACTACTAAACTTAAAAGAATAGACACAAATATAATCATAGCATGAGACTCCAATACCCTACTCTCTCAACTACACAGGTCAACTGGGCAAAAAAATCAACACAGAAACATCAGAGTTTAAAAAAAAAAACTAGCCAGGCATGATGGTGCACACCTGTAATCCCAGCACTTAAGAGACTGAGGCAGGAGGAGCCTTGCAAGTTCAAGACCAGCTTGGGCTACAAAGTGAGTTCAAGGCCAGCCTGAACTGCATAGTGAGACCCTGTCTCAAAAAGTCAAAGAAAAAAAAAAATCAACTTTCTGTTGTCTTAAAGAAAGGAAGTATGCCAAGCAGTTTTCATTTTATTTGGATCTAAGCATATGTAGTATATTTGCTTTTTCATCGCTTTCAACAAATCTATTGCAACCTCATTTGGAAAATTATTGCTTTGTTTTCATGCTAATGGGGATCAAACCTAGAATCCTCGTCTGAGCTACATCCCCAGTCCTTTTTATTTTTTAGTTTGAGTTAGGATCTTGATCTTGACCAAGTAGGACTTGAACTTGGTTTTTGGTTTTGGTTTTGGTTTTTTGAAATAGGGCCTTGCCATGTAATTCAGGCTGGCCTTGAACTTCCTGGAATCCTCCTGCCTCAGTCTCTGAAGTGCTGGGACTACAGGTATCTGCCACTACACCTAGCCAGGATGTAAATTTGTGATTGTATTTCAGCTTGTGGAGTTCCGGGGATTACAGGCATACATCACTGTACCGTATTAAGCTTTAATGTTTCATATGCTTATTTTATATCTAAGCCTCTTTGAAAAATAATTACAATTAGTTTCATGCCTACAATCTGTATTTAAACTGTGGTTATTTGTTGTTTCTTAATCAATGCAAAAAGTCATTAAATAATATGTCACTAAATTCTGGAAGCATAAGGAATTTTGCTGCTAGGAATCAAAATGTTATTGGTGCTCTTGAATATACATACCAGTGTTTGCAACATGTAATGTTCCAGAAATTATTTGTGGCACCGTCTGGGAGGGGAAGCTCTCTGCCAATTTATCATGGCTCTTGATTTTTCTCCAATTCATACTGGCGTAAGGATATTTAATTTTGCCTTCCAGCATGCAAGTAAGTACAGAGCAACCACTCCACAGCACCCTGGAGCTTTCCTTCCTTCCAAGCCGTAAGAGTCTATCCATCCTCCAAAACGCTTTTGCAAAGGCCTTGTGTGTATCCTCATAATTACACCTTGTGTTTGTCTTTGTAGAAGAAAAGAGGTCTTCTATTGCTGTATAGTCCTCTCGAAAAATGGTATAAAAGGAATCAATGACTCGTTGCTGTTCTGGGGTCATTTGGTAAGAAGGATCAAATTTAGACAGTTGGTGGAGAAGCAAAACTGGGAGTTCTGCCGATGCCAAGTCTGCTGCCAAGGCACCTTGATGGCCATCAAACAAACCGAAAAAACACACATTGGGTTTGTTGCCAAAATTATTTATTATCACGAATTTATTATTCATGTCAGCTTGCCTTGTAGAATTCCTATCTTCACAGGTGGCTACTCCTTTAATTAATAGATGATAGATTTTTTGAGAATATACATAGCTCCTATTGATGTTATCAGAAACCTTACAGGGTACTGGCATTTGTTTCTTCCAAAGTAGCTCAAAAGCATTATTAATGCTCTGCAGGACTTTTTCACTGAGCATAGAGGAGGACAACAGGTTAGCAATGACAAGCTGTCTCTGAACGACAATCTTAGAGGATAACTGCTTCTTCCCATCCCGCCACTGGAGCCCCAGCGCAGCCAGAGCAATGTGTTCCTTCTTGTGGAGAAAAGCATCAGCGATTTCAATTTCCTGCTTGCATATGGAACAGGGAAACGTGATCCCTTGATGGAAGTTCTCATTGCCCTCTGCACGGCATCTTGATGGCCTTGACTGTCTCTTTCGAAAACTCTGTTTTTTCAGTAAAACCGCAGTATCTTCCTCTGCCTCTGAATCAAATGTTGACTTTTCCCTGTCCCATTCTCTTGATTTCCAAAACACTCTGCAAACAAGATGAAAGATACTTATCAGGAATGAATGATTCAATGAAAATCTCCTCCAGCAGGATCTTGTCTTTGCAATTTACTTTGGCTCTTCACAATTTCAGAAAGGCCGAGCCCGGCATGGTGGCTCATGCTTTTAATCCCAGCACTTGGGAGGCTGAGGTAGGAGGAGCGTTGTGAGTTCAAGGCCAGTTTGGGCAACAACTCGAGCACAAGGCCGGCCCGAGGTACAAAGGGCGACTCTGCCTCAAAAAAACTAGGGCTGGAGCCGAGCATGGTGGCGCACGCCTTTAATCCCAGCACTCGGGAGGCTGAGGTAGGAGGAGTATTGTGAGTTTGAGGCCGGCTTGGGCTACAATGCACGTGCAAGGCCCGCCTGAGCTCCATAGTGCGACCCTGCCTCAAAAACACTAGGGCTGGGCGTTTGGCTCAGTGGCTTAAGCGCCTGTCTGGCAGGTGTGAGGCTGTGAGTTCGATCCCCAGTGCCACCAAAAAAAAAAAAAAAAAAACTAGGGCTGGGAGTTTGGTGCAGCAGCTTAAGAACCTGTCTGGCAGGTATGAGATTGTGAGTTTGGTACCCGGTGCCACAAAAAAAAAAAAAAAAAACCCACACAATTTCAGAAAGGCCTAGAGCCAGGCATGGTAGCACATGCCTGTATTTTCAGCACTTGAGCCTGAGGCAAGAGGATCACTGTAAGTTTGAGGCCAGCGTGAGCTACATAGCAAGACCCTGTCTCAAAAAAACCAAAACCATTTAATCCCAGCACTCGGGAGGCTGAGGTAGGCGGAGCGTTGTGAGTTCGAGGCCGGCATGGGCTACAACGCAAGCGTAAGGCCGGCCTGAGCTACATAGTGCGACCCTACCTCAAAAAACCAGGACCGGGAGTTTGGCTCAGTGCCTTAAGCGCCTGCCCTGGCAAGCGTGAGGTTGTGAGTTCAATCCCCGGTGCCGCAAAAAAAAACAAAAAAAACACACACAAAAAAAACACCAAAACCAATGAAAACCAGTTAGGCCTAGAATTGAATATTCTGATTCTGTAACTTCCCCAAAGCGCAGAGTAAAATCTCAGTAAATTAGTGATTAGCCTACATGCGTCAAGAGGAAAGTAGGTAAAATATTCACAAACTCAGCTCTACATCTAAACATATACTCAGATAAATCATGTTTTATGACAGATATGTGAGGGTATGTTTCAAATCCATGAATTTCATGTGAGCATCATTATGTTTGCATTCCATTTTGTCTGGCTTAAATCAATTTCATCTATATGAAATGGCTCACCAGGGCCAGGGATTTAGTTTAGTGGCATAGCGCCTGCCTGGCAAGCGTGAGGTTGTGAGTTTGATCCCAAGTACCGAAAAAAAGAAAGAAATGACTCACCAGAAAATAACTGTGCTATGCTAAAACTCAGAAGAACAATGAAAGAAATTGACATTTGTTACCCAACACAAACTTTTTTTCTTTTTTTGGTATGAACTCACGACCTTGCACTTGCCAGGCAGGTATTGTGCCACTGAGCTATATTCTCAGCCCCTCCAACAAAGACTTTTTAAAATACCTTAAAGCACTAGCAACATTCATGTTCCTTTGGCAATGCTAACTGTTTTTGCCTTCTCTGTACGCCCTCTGGTCTGTTCCCTCACCCTGCCGGTGGTGGGGTGTAGAAGGGGTGGCGGTGAGGGGCTTGATGTCAGAACCTCCGTGTGGAATGTTTGCAGCCTCACCTGGAACCTAGGACACGACTCACTTTGTGATTCAGAGCTATGAGACAATGGGTCACCAAGTGTACTCACGAAACTATCTTTGGGAATTTCAAAGTAGCATAGTCTTTTGGCTCTGTAAGAAGATCAAAGTATGAGAAGAGTAACTTCAAGCAAACTGATTTTTTTTTTCCTGCTAATTTGTGACACTTTAAAAACAGGGATTCCAAACTGGGTGTGGTGGCACACGCCTGTAATCCCAACACTCGGGAGGCTGAAGCAGGATAACCACCGTGAGTTTGACGTCAGACTGAGCTAGGAGTGAATTCAAGGCCAGCCTGAACTGCATAGTGAAACCCTGTCTCAAAAAGTCAAAAGAAAAAAAAAAAAAAAGTGATTCCCAGAAAGCATCCTTACTGGACAAACCAACTGCCTTTCTGCCAAGTGCCACGCACCTCAGGCCGGCTCTCCAGGACCTTCCCTTCTACCTGCGCAGTAGGGGCAGCCCACTCCGTCCTACGGGCTGGGAGCTGTGGGTCTTGGTTGGGCTGTTAATTTATGTGTTTGTTTTCGTGATAACAAGGGTTGAACCCAGGACTTTTGCACTGAGCTACATCCTGGACCTTTTTTTTTTTTTTTTTTTTTTTTTTGAGATATTATCTCACTCAACTGCCCAGGCTGGGCTCAAACTCACTATCCTCCTGCCTCCTGCATAGCTGGGATGATGAGGATGGGCCACCATGCCTGGCCCATCATTTTGATTTTTGAAGGCCCTCCCTTCACTCCTGGTCAGTATCTTTAGTCCCTCAGTCTTTGATTCATATCTGTAATGACTCCCTCACAGCTTGGTGCACACTGAGGAAATCTGCACAAGTCCGCCGTACTAAATACCTTGTGGGAATGTATCACAGTCAACTCAGAATCAGTACGTTCAAAATAGAACCTGCCGCCCTTCCTCCGGAATCTTCTCTCAGCATCAGTGTGCTTAGGTGTGGAAGTGTGTTTCCCAGATTCCCTTTACCTGTGTGCTTCCACTTACAGCTGGCCAAGGAAGGAATCTGTGGGAGATTTTGGGGACATCATATCTGAATGCTGCCATCAGTCTGTGAGTTTACCCCCAGATGCAGAGGCGTCTGTCATGGCTCGGTATGGCCTTGCCCCCGTTATTCTGCCTCCAGCTTTTACTCCAGAACACAGGCCTTGCTGGCCAATAGCAACCCCTGTCCTCATCACTTGCCTGTGGACCGGCAGAGGCAAATACTTCCACCCATCTTCCCCAGTAACTCCCTCCTGGTCTTGCTTTGACAACTGGGTACCTCTGGCTTCTCAGTGTGACTGACCAAGGACCCTCTGAACCTCCAACTCTCCTTCCCAGATATTCAATTGCCCAGTGATTCCCACAAAATGTATATGATCTGGTTTCAACCATAAATGCTATATGCCTTATTTTCCAGAGTTTCACTTTGTTGATTGGACCCTAGATGTTACAGGTACCCTCCCCACCACCCCATCTTCCTCTCAGGAGCTAGGCAACCAATCTGTCTTCACAAGATCCCTCTAACTCATCTGCTTATCTTCATTTCCACCAGTCTCCTTACTCCAGGATGCTGAAATGTGGGGAATCACCCAGACGACTCTCCTTGAAAAGAAGAGCAACTAGCTGGGCTGGTGGCACATGCTTTTAATCCCACCACTCGGGAGGCTGAGGTAGGAGGAGCTTTGTGGGTTCGAGGCCAGCTTGGGGTACAACATGAGCGCAAGGCCAGCCTGAGCTATATAGTGCGACCCTGCCTCAAAAAACTAGGGCTGAGAGTTTGGCTCAGTGGCTTAAGCACCTGTCTGGCAGGTGTGAGGTTCTGAGTTTGATCCCTGGTGCCACAAAAAAAAAAAAAAAAAGAAAGAAAGAAAAGAAAAGATAAGAAGAGCAACTATCTCCATTTTGGATAAACTTGGCCCTATCTCTGTGTATTGATATATTCAGAGCTGGCTGGGCTATTTCTTTGTTCCTTCAATTGGCTTTAAGCAATGTAAACTGGATTAGCTGAGTTGCTGATGCGTAATCTCTGAAGCAAGGCGACAGGTCAGTGTTACCCTGCCCAGTGACTCCCCAAAATAAGTGGTTGAGCTGGGCGCAATGGGGAGCCCCTGCTGTATGCTGTCAGCTGGGACCACGCCTCAAGAAAAAGGCTATGACTTCCCAGGCAAAAAGGATTGTACATCAAAATTGAATCACCAGCCCCAAAATATTTGCTACTACCTTGGTTGTGTTATGCAGATTACTCTCTGCATTTCTTGCCCTCTGCATATCACAGAGGTGATCTCAGACCTCCTATAGCCCAGCTTGTTACAGGCAGCTAAATTAGTCAGAAATATTATAGGCAGTCAGACAGGGTTAGGTCCTCAAAGGAGCCAGTGCCGAAGACCAGATACCTTGCAACTGTGGAGGAGACAGTCACCTCTGCTGTGGGCCAGATCTCAAGACAAAAGGCAAAACAAATGCAACCACACCCTAAGTGTAAACATCAGGGATTGATATTTTTTTGGGATACCAGGGATGGAACTCACAACCTCACCCCTGTCAGGCAGGCACCTAAGCCATGGAACAAAATTCCCAGCCCTATTATTTTCAAGGCAGGGTCACACTATGTAGCCCAAGCTGCCCTCAAACTCACAACCCTCCACCTACCTCAGCCTCCCGAGTGCTGGGATTAAAGGCGTGCGCCACCACACCCAGCTGGGATTGATATTCTAAATAGGTATGGTTAACCTTGAGGCAGCCTGGAGTCACCATCCCAACCCCCTACAGGAAGAATCACTGCCACTAAGCATGCCCCATGCTCCATAACTCACTTCCCCATTTATTCCTGATATAACCAGTTTTACCTGAGCAGTTAATCTTAGAGGTTGACTGTTGGGGGAAAATAACAAATTCATAGATATTTCATGATTAATTGGAAGACTGACCAAGTTACTGTTCTGCTGTCTCTGGTACATTCAACTGACCCTGACAATGTCAGAGCAATTACCTATACCTTAAGGCACTTTGGGCTGACCTGTGCTCATTCAGTAAAAGCTTTCTCTCCCACCATTCCTATATTGTGGTGATGCCCTTAAACACTCTCATTCAGTCAAGGCTCTCTCCAGAACAATTCCTATATTCTGGTAATGCCCTAAATATACCCATTCTATAAGAGTCCCCTCCCCTGGTTCCTGGAATGTTTCTATTGTTTCAAGACTAGCCTGTTTGTCAATGTATGATTCAGTGTATGTAACCAATCGTGTAACATTTGGTCACTTGCTTTGTACCTCCCATTTCTAATTCTATATAGACTAAACTCCTGCCTGATTCGGGGAGGTTGCTTGGGAGGAACTGTCCCTGCAACAGTCCACTGGCGCGAACTCCAACAGTCCGCTGGTGTAAAGATTAAATGCTGCCTTCCTTTTGGTCTGGTTTGGTTTGGCTTGGTTTGGGAAATTTTCCACAAGACCACAGTTCTGTCCCGCCTTATTCCCACCTTGCAAGTTCCCATGTTTTCCCCATTTTGGACCCGACTCATCTCATGATTTTACTTTATAAAAGTCCCTAGAAAAGACAAGAGTCTTTGACAACCCACTCGGGATGACTTCTGTCTCTCTCCCAGACAGCAGTTTTCTTTCTCTCTATAAATATATTCTGCTCTTAACCTCCATTGTTTCTAAAATTCATTCTTCGATTTTAGAGAACATGAACTCGTACTGGACATGTAGTAGTTTGGGAGTTTCGTTCCCCTATATCAAGCTCACCGGTGGTCACGTTTTTCTCACCACTCTCACTGTCACTCATCCCTGAGCCACTCCCGTCATGGAGAATTAATCAAACCCAGGTTGGGGTCTGGGTGTGAACACCATCTTGGCTGGACTTAGGACCCCTTGGCTCCCCATAACTGTACATATGTCTTACTGTCTTTATTCTCACCTTGGGTTGCACTGGCAGTGGTAGGTTGGAATTAACTCACTAGAATTCCAATAACTTATCCTTGGAATTACAAATATAAATCTTCCTGAACCATGAGGGGGATGGGAAAAAGACCTCCAAACTGAAATATCCACTCAGATCACTGTGCCTCCTGAGTGCTCCCTCCACCCCGCATTCCTGTCTGGTGGCATCTCAGTGCATTCTTTTTTTTTTTTTTTTTTTTTTTGCGGCACCGGGGATTGAACTCACAGCCTTGTGCCTGCCAGGGCAGGCGCTTAAGCCACTGAGCCAAACTCCCGGCCCTGGTTTTTTGAGGCAGGGTCGCACTATGTAGCTCAGGTCAGCCTTGTGCCGCGTTGTAGCCCAAGCCGGCCTCGAACTCACAACGCTCTGCCTACCTCAGCCTCCCAAGTGCTGGGATTAAAGGCGTGTGCCACCACGCGTGGCTAGTGCATTCTTCTTAAAGCACCCCGAGGTGATCTCATCCCAAAAGCCCATCACTGGCCTCTTCTTGTTTTGTTTTACACTATGTTTGTTTTGTTTTGCTTTTGTTTCTTTGTTTGTTTTTGTTTCTTTGTTTCTTTGTTTGTTTCCGCAATACTGGGAATTGAACGCAGGGCCTCATACATGGTAGGGAAGCAGTCTAAGGAGAGATATAACTCCCAATCTGATGTGTCAAATTCTTGTTCCCTGCAATCAAAAAATGAAAGTTAGAGTGGGAAAGATTTACTGAGACAAAGATAGGATGCACTCAAGAGGGGAGCACAGGTGCTCAAAGGACGAGGTGCACACGTTTGGGAACTGGGGACCTTTCTGTGCTTTGAGAGGTGGAAATCTGTGGAATTCGATAATCTATCATCCTAGTCCTGGCCTTAGTAGTCTTAGTCTTTTTAGCCTTAGTCTTATTGAGTGAGAGAGGAGGCTCCACTTCAGCGAGATAATGATCTACCCCTATGGGAATTCGCAAAAGGGTGGTACCAGTTACAACATAAGTTTAAACTTCCATTTATCCCTTAGGAAAGCATGTAAATCTGGCCACTGTGACTTTAATGGAGAGGCCTTGCTTTATTCAGATGCATCTCCAGCCACAGTTATATGTCCTCAGCTGGGCGTGGTGGCGCACGCCTTTAATCCCAGCACTCAGGAGGCTGAGGTAGGCGGAGCGTTGTGAGTTCGAGGCCGGCTTGGGCTACAACGCGAGCGCAAGGCCAGCCTGAGCTACACAGTGCGACCCTGCCTCAAAAAAACCAGGGCCGGGAGTTTGGCTCAGTGCCTTAAGCGCCTGCCCTGACAGGCGCGAGGTTGTGAGTTCAATCCCTGGTGCCGCAAAAAAAAAAAAAAAAAAAATTCACAGTTATATGTCCTCATCTTCAGCACTGACTCTCTTGGGGGCCTAGCTCTGCCTGCCTATTAATTTCTATCTAAACGGCCTATAATACTAATGTTACAGGCAACTGAGTTAGATAGAAATATAGGCAGTCAGACAGGGCTGGTCCTTGAGAGAACTGACACAGAAGACCAGATGTCTTGTGACCTAGGAGGAGACACATACCTCCCACTGTGGGCCAGATCCCAAGACAAGAGGAAAAACAAATGCAACCACACCCTAAGTATAACAGGGATTGATATTCTAAATAGGTATGGGTCACCTTGACTAAGCCAAGAACCACCATCCCGATCCACTACAGGAAGAGTCACTGCTCCATAAGAATGCCCACTTGCTATGTGACACACTTCCCCATTTGTCCCTGATTTGGTCAATTTTACCTGAACAATTAATCTGATTGGTTGACCATAGTTCTGTCCTACCTCATGCCCATCTGCCTTGCTGAGTTCCCACTTTTCCATATCTTGGACCTATCTCACCTCGTGGTTTTACGGTATAAAAATCCCTAGAAAAGACAGTCTTCAGCAACCTACTCAGATCCCCTTGTATCTTTCTCAGACAGAAGCTTTCTTCCTCTCAATAAATATATTCTGCTCTTAGCCTTCGTTGTTCCTGAAATTCATTCTTCAATTTTAGAGAACAGGAAATTGTACCGGACATCTAGTAAGTTGGGAGTTTCATTCCCCTATATCACTATCACTGAGATACATCCCAGTCACTATTTATTCATTTTTATTTATTATTTTTAAACTTTTATTTATTTTTTTAAATAGAGTCACTAAATTGCATAAACTGGCCTTGAACTTGTGATCTTTCTGCCTTAGCCTCCCATGTAGCTGGGATTACAAGTGTGCACCACCACACTTGGCTTTGTCTTTCATTTTATTTATTTATTTATTTATTTATTTACTTTTGTCTTTCTGAGACAGGGTCTCACTACGCAGTTCAGGCTGGCCTTGTGCTCACTTTGTAGCCCAGGCTGGTTTTGAATTTGCTGTGATCCTCCTGCCTCAGTCTCTCAAGTGCTGGGATTACATTCGTGCACCATCGTGCCTGGCCTTCAGTTTTGTCTTTTAAATAAGGTCTAAGTTCCAAATCTAGTAAGTAGATACTTGATAAAGTTATTTAATATCTCTGAGAGGCTGAGGCAAGATGATTGCAAATTCGTGACCAGCCTGGCCTACAAAGTAAGCTCAAGGCCAGCGTGAAACATATAGGAAAACTGTCTTAAAAAAATACAAGAAAAAAAAGATAACACCAAGTATATTCACTTAGGTAATATTGATCCAATGGGGAAGCAGGTCACATAGCAAGTGTGCATGGAAATAACAAGGACCTTTCCTAGAATGGGTGGGTCAGGGTCCTGGTCCCACACCCAGGTGCTTGATGCCTACTTAGAATATCAATCATTATTGTTTACTCCTAGGAAAGTAGGTGTAGTCCCTTCATTACCCATTTTCGGCCTGGCCTTCAATGAATGTGCCTCCACCCATAGCTGTAATGTGTTCTTCTGCACTGACTCCTTCCAGGGCCCAGCCCTGTCTGACTGCCTGGAATATCTTGACCTAATTTATCTGTCTATAATAGGGAGATCTTGTGTCAAAAGAAAAAAAAAAAAAAAAAAGAGGGCAAGAGAAGTAAAAAAACAAGATAAAAAACCCAAAATTTGAAAAAAAAAAAGAATGGAAAAAAAAAAAAAAAAAAAAAAAAAGAGGGCTAGTGCAGTTTAAACCCTGGGTTCAATCCCCAGAATTGGAAAAAAAAAAAGTATTGATAAACTAAAAATCCTAAAATGTTCCTATTGCAGAGAGGCCAGGGGAAAAAAATAAAACAGAGGCATTCATTAGATGGTAAGTATGCTATCCTTATGGTATTGCTAT
>RJWM01039716.1:0-15967 GCA_004363535.1 Dasyprocta punctata
GGCTGAGGTAGGCGGAGCGTTGTGGGTTCGAGGCCGGCTTGGGCTACAACGCCAGCGCAAGGCCGGCCTGAGCTACATAGTGCGACCCTGCCTCAAAAAACCAGGGCCAGGAGTTTGGCTCAGTGCCTTAAGCGCCTGCCCTAGCAGGCGCGAGGTTGTGAGTTCAATCCCCGGTGCCGCAAAAAAAAAAAAAAAAAAAAAAGACCCAATTCAAAAATGGGCATCTTAGATGAATACACACTTCTCAGATGAAGAAATGCAAACAGCAAATAAATATGTCAAAAAATGTTCAACATCACTTGTTATTCGAGAGATGCAAGTTTAAACAACACCAAGATTCTACCTCACCCCAGAAAGAATGGCTACTATTAAGAAATTAAGCAATAACAAATGCTGAGGGGCTGTAGGGAAAAAGGAACCCTTCTCCACTGTTGGTGGGAATGCAGACTAGTGCAACCACTGTGGAAATCAGTGTGGAGATTCCTCAAAAAAATTAAAAACATCACACCACAGTGATATATGTGCACCCATGTTTATAGCAACACAGTCTGTAATAGCCAGATCTTGGAAACAACCTAAATGACCATCGACTGAGGAATGGATAAAAAAGATGTGGTCTTTTTATACAATGGAGTACTCCTCAGCCATAAAGAAGGATAAACTGGAGACTTTTATAGGTAAACAGATGCAACTTGAGACCATATTCACTAGTGAAATAAGACACACATGTGTAAACATCGTATGTCTCATTAGTGTGAGAAGCTGAAAGAAACAGCATATGTATATGTGTATGTATATGTACATAAAAAATAAGGCAGTTATATTACTGATTTCTGAGTTTACTGAAGAGAAAGAGTTGTGCTGGTATAGTTCAGACAATTAAATGCAGATGTCTTGTGCTCTGTGTGAATGATTTGGGGATGACAATGTGCAGTATATTGTTGCCCCCTGATTGACATGCTTTGAAATTTTGTTTTAGTTTTTCGTTTTCTTTTTCTCCTTGAAATAAAATGTATTTGGGGGAAAAAAACTGGAGAGGAGGCAGAACCAGAGAAGACTCAAGTGGCACCGAGTGGCACAAAACAAGGAAGAAGACCCAGAGAACAGGGATGCCCTTACCCAGCTGGGATGCAGGTGGCTGGGGGAGCACAGGCTCATTAGATGGCAACACCCAGCAGGCAGCTGGTGAGGAGGGCACGGGCTCCCCGAAGGACCAGGCTTGAGGTCCCAAGGTCTCCCACCCGGATGTGACCACTGCTGCGCACGGCATTGCGCTGCGGGGACGAGGACCCCACTGCCCAGAAAGACAGGGAGAAAGGGAGGCCAAGCGTGCAGAGACACCTCCCCATCTCCCAGTGTCTCCTCCGCTACTTCCTGTTAGACATTTTACCTAAGAGCCTCAAGCTGGGTCACTCGGAGCCTTCAGGTGGCTAAACTGGTCTCAAAAGTAGATATCAACATCCTCTGCAAAACCAAACCCCTATCTCAGTGATCTGATTGCCTCACTCACAAGATGCTCGAAGCTGATTAACGGTCTCCTCCAGGATATATATATATATATATATTTTTTTTTTTTTAAGTTTTACAGAGAGCTATTTAGGAGGCTGAAGCAGAAAGAACTGCAAGTTCAAGCTCAGTCTAGGCAACTGTCTCAAAATAAAACTTTAAAAAAAGGGCTCAGAGGAAAAGTGCTTGCCTATCACTTGTGAGGTTCTGAGTTTAATCCTCAGTACTAGTGAGAAAAAAAGGTTTAAAGCCAAAGAAAATAATCCCTAACAAGAGCCTTTGAGACATTTGGGCATCAGGGTGTTTACAAGAAGCCAGTACACAAGAGTCCACCAATACTCTGTTCTGTTTGGTTTGAGTTTTGTTTGTTTGCTTGTTAATTTTTAATCTTTTATAGTTTGGGGAAAATAAGGTAGGAAGAGAAAATTAACAGCCTCGTTTGGAAAGAAAGGAGTATAGAAAAAATAGTTTTGTGTAAGTAATTCACCACATGCTGAATCTCAAAAGCAGAATGGTAGAGAATTCCAAAGCCACATGGCTGCCTATATTCCGACAGGAGGAAAGAAACCCAGGAACCCAGGCTGATTACTTTACCATCTTATCTGCTCCACTGTAGGAAGGGGCCAAGCGGAGAGCTAGTTTTTGGAATCTCAGCCAGTGGGCAGAAAGCCATGTGCAGAAGCCTGCACTTCCTGGTAGGTAATCAGAACTTAATGCAGGAGACAGACTTCTCTCTGATAAGGCAAAGAGCCGGGGAAGGCTTTGGCCAGGCTCCCACAGTCTCTGGAGCCAAACCAGCTCAGGAGGTCTTGGGACCACAAGTACACCCAGAAAGCTTCCAACCCAGAGCAGGTGAATTCAGAGCAGTCACAGCCTAGCTGGGAAACACCAAACACAGGACATGAAACTAGTCATGGTGGTACACACTTGTAATCTCAGGTACTTAGTGGGCTAATGCAGGAGGATGTTGAACGTAAGCCCAGCATGGGGAAGACAGAGAGACCCTGTCTCAACATAGAACAAGAAGCGCTGAAGATTATAGTATGTTCTAGCTCTTGGGTTTGATCCCTGGAACTAACACCAAAATAAATAAAATAAATAAATAAAGACACTAACATGAAATTGAAAACCATCCCTTGTAAGGAGTTTAAATAATACATTTTTATATATTTCCTTTATCTTGCTTCTGAGTGTATTTATTCTTAATGTCAGTACACAGAAGTAGGTGGCTTCCACGCACCTAGCAAGCAACCACATCTGTGATGAACCGTTTCATTCTGAGTCATTGTATGGAAGACAGAAGGGGGAAGGGCTCTCTCCAGAGTCCTGTCTCTGGGGATTGCATCTGGCAGATCCAACCATGGACCAAGAGGTAAATTTATAAAGGATCCTTTTCTGTAACTGGGACCTGTCTTACCCTTTATTTTTTCTTTAAGAGACAGGGTCCCATGTGCCCAGGCTGACCTTGAGCTTCCGGGCTCAAGTGATCTTCCAGCCTCAGCCTCTTGAGTAGCTGGGACTGCAGGCATGCACCACTGCATCTGGCCTGAGCTCATACTTTCATGACTGTTGTAAGGAAAAGAAGAAAAAGCAACAGTGCCAACTTTACTAGTATGAAGCTGCTCTGGTCAATGCAACATCAAATAATAATAATAGTTATTATAACTATAATTATTATTAGTATTATATATATATATTTTTTCCTGGTACCAGAAATTGAACTCATGACTTTGCACTTGCCAGGCAGGCACTGTGCTGATGAGCCATATCCCTGGCCCTATTACTATTATTATTTTGAGACAGGGTCTCACTGTGCAGTTCAGGCTGGACTTGAACTCACGATAGCCCAGGTTGGCCTCAAACTCTCAATGATCCTCCTGCCTCCACCACCTAAGGCCTGTGTTTATAGGCATGAGCCACCATGCCTGACTGAGACATCAAATTATTAACAGAAGGCCCAATAACAAGATTTCAGTGATTTCCTCCATCTTTAAAACTCTAAGAATGACCGGACGCTTCCTGGGTCCCCTACCCCTCCAGCCCCTCTCACTGGGGCTCCTCTGTTCCCATTGCAGGAACTCCTCCAAGACCCTGCCACAGGGCCCCTGCATGGAATCTCCCCCATCCCAAATGCTCCCCAGTGCCCCCAAGCTCTGCCCACCGTCACCCAGCTGAGACAACCTCTCTCACTATCAGTCCCCTCACTTTTCTGGCCCCAACTTATTCCTTTTCACCCAGAGACTCCTTCTGTGTCCACGCTGTGTGCCCCCTGATAGATAAGCTCTTCGAGGACAAGGACAGTCCCTGCTGTGTCCCTAGGCCAGGAACAAGGTTGAACTGCAGGTTTAGGTAGAAGGAGGTGCTCATGTATGCACCCATGTGTTGAATGCAGAACAACCAAACGAACAGAGAAGCAACAGTGAACATCGAGTCAGAAAGGGGGCAATAAGGCCTTTGAGCAAATTCCTGACTTCGGGCCCAGCCCATCTTCCCTGGCCGAGTCTGCCAGGACCCACTGGAGGAACGGGCTTTGAGGGAGAGCCATGGTTGATGTGAGCAGCCAGGCCTCAGCTTCCTGTGCCTGCCTTGCCCACCCCCCAGGCCCTGCTTGGCCAGTAGTCACAATCCCCATTGCTCATCAGAATGACCTCTCTGCCCTGAAGGTGGGTAAGAGCATTTAAAATGTCCCTGTGCAACTCTAGCACACATGTGACAGTAGACCACGCAATCGCCTCTCGCCTGGTCTGCCGGCACTGTCTGCTGCATCCCGAGTCCTCTGCACCGCGGCCCTGTGTCCCCTCGCCTCTACTGGCCCAGTCCTACTTCCTTGACCCATCTGTCCCACTGGTCTGACCACTGATGGACCAGGGCATCGAGGCTGAAACAAAGCCTCCAACACTGCACACACCATCCTGCACAAAATCTAGGCCTCCTCTCCCACACTCCCGTTACCAACGGTGCATCCCTCACCTGCCAGGTTGCTGAGACACGCACTCAGTCCCTTTGCATTCCTGCCTCCCCTTCATCGCTGTCCAGTCTCCCCGGGCTGATCTTCTTCTTTTTCATACTGGGGATCAAACTCACAACCTCACGCCTGCCAGGCAGGCACTTAGGCCACTGAGCTAAATCCTCGGCCCTATTTTTTGAGACAGTGTCTCACTATGCAATTCAGGCTGGCCTTGAACTCACTTTGTAGCCCAGGCTGCTCTCAAACTCACAATGATCCTCCTGCCTCAGCCTTCCGAGTGCTGGGATTAAAGGCGTGCGCCACCACGCTCAGCTTCTCTGGGCTGATTTTTAATACCTAGAAAATCCCAGGGTTTACTGTCTGCTCTGTACCAAGCCCTAACCACATACTTTACAGTATTTCATATGGTCTTTGTCAGGCAGGTATATATTCTCACTTTATAGATATGGAGGCAGGACCTGAGAGGTCAAGTGCCCTGCTCACGGTCACACAGCCTGAGTCTCTCTGCCCCAAGGCTCCCTTCATTCTCCCATTACTTTCCCCAGAACACATCCTCAACAGTTTCCTGAGTTCCTTCCTTTGGGACAGCCATGGTGCTGGAAGCCTCCTCGACCCTGATACCAGGCCTGTCAACTGGCCATCTGGTCAGGCCCCTTGCTTCCATTTACTGTCTATGAAGCTGTAAAGCAAATGTTTGATTTAGTTTGCTTTATACACATACAGTAGTGTGTCTCACCTCTGCAGTAGTAAGTCACCCCTTCCGACACAACCAGAGACCACCACTGGGCCTTTAATCTATTACTCATTTAAAGCATGATCTGTGTTTTCTTCTAAGGCAATCAGGACTTAAAAAGCAGTTTTTGCTATTAAAAAAAAAAAAAAGGAAAGAAGTGATTTCATTTAAACCTACAGATACCCAATAGGTAACTTAAAAGACCTGTCTCCTTTATTAGCACTCCTTTGAGTCAGAGCCTTGCTCAGCTCTGCATAGAGGCCCTACTAGTCATTAAGGGAGTATCTGTCAAAAAGTTGCAAAAAAGGTTGATGAGCCCTTTTTGTATAACCTATCTCATTTGCATAACCTATCTCACTGCCCTTCAAGACTAGAGATTTTCAGGGACATCTGACTACCAGTGAGCACCTGGAAGTCTGCAGTTACCTGGATTCCAGCACAGCTACAAACAGACTGCCCCAAGCAGAAACCATCATCTCATGGAGACCGATTTGCCTCCTAAGCAGCCAGGACTTCTCCAGGAGCCACCCTGCAAAACCACAGTGAGATAACGCTCAGCCACACACAGCCCACCTCCGCTAAGCCACAGAGGCTGGTCTCACTCTGGGTGAACTGCCCAGTCTGGCCCTTGTCCTCAGAGCAGTGCCCTCATCAGCCCTTCAAGCTAAAGTCCCTTCCCTGCTTTCTTTTACTTTCTAACTCTACCTATGCCTCCTGTCGATGTGTTCTGAAATTATTTTTCTGTGACAAGAGTTAAGACCCTTTCCCATGGGATGAGTTGAGGTCCCCGTCTCCTCTTTGGGGGACCGCCCTGGGCCCCATTCAGTTGCACTTCCTCTCAGTCTAAGCAAGGCTGCCCACTACAGCTGACGGCTCCTCCGCCCTCGAGCGCGCTCCCCTCACGAGTGGTCCTCTCCTGGGCTCTGCCTCCTGCAGCATGTGGTCCAGCAGAGCAGAGACCACAGCTACCAGGACTGGGAGAGTCGAGGAACAGCAGACCTGAAGACCAGGAGGTAGGAGAGACCCACAGCTGTGGATGCAAGGACGCTAAGGTGACAGGTGTGGGCTTCTCGGCCCTGGCTGAGCCTCCCTGGGCAGCGCCACTCAGGACATCCTTTCCCTCAGCCAGCTCTGACAGACAGCTTGTGTGCTGCCTGACCCCACACGTACACCCTCCTACATCTGCTGAGCCCCACCCCCACCCCAAACTGTAAATTCCTAAAGTCTCCGGTTCTTCCTGCCTCACCTCGGCCTCTGTACAGTATCCAGAGTCCAGCAGGACTCCAGGAAACTGGCACGCATCACTTCGCCACCGGCCTTTGATCCGCGTGAGAGCCAGGCATGGCCCCTCCTCTCCGAGCGCCGATTTCCTTTCCATAAACATCGACTCCACTGACCCTATTCACCAAGAGAAATATCTTTTTGCTGAAAATAGTTCGTATTTATTTTCATAGCTTTACAATCGCCCTGTAAAGACAAGGGCTGAACTGGGTCATTCCCTACCAAAGCAAATGGAATTATTTTCAAACCATTTACAATAAAATTAAGCTGGCACTAACGGTCAATTTGAATGAATTGGAGGAAATGGAACAAAGTTCAGAGAGAAAGGCATATCCACCTCGATCCAGGGCCTCCCCTGAGGACCAGACCTTGTGGTCAGCTGACATTAATTAAACGCCAGCAGTCTGCACAGCACTTGCTGGGTGGCGTGCGAATGCTGCCCTGCAGGGACTTATTCTCTGAGGACATGAGACCCACATGCCTTGAAAGCTGGTAAAGGGTCCACAAAACTGAAGAAATCTGAATTGGATGAGTCCAGGCTGGCTTCCTGGAAGAGGTAAGACCTGAGCTGGACCCTTAGGGATGAAGAGAGCTGGTATGTACTGGGAAATCCAGGAACCACAAGCAACTGGTCAATGGGGAAACATTTAAGAAAACTAAAAAGGGTCCCTCTTCTCTTTTCACTGGCTTCTAATTAAAAAAGAAATTCATGCTCACAGGGACAAATTTGCACAACAGGTGGCAACAAAATGAATACACACATCACTTATTACGATATTCACAAATAACTATGTATTAAAATTTTAGTGTACTTGTGCCAGCGTTTTGCTTCTGTGTTTATACATATTTTTAAAATATATGGATAAAATTGTGATCACACAGGATAGTATGAAAAGTGATTTTCTTCTTCTTATATTGTGTTTACCTTCTATTTTTAAAAACCTCATTTTAAAGGTTGCTCATTATTCCACTTTTGGCCAGACTCTGATTTATTGAATCATCCCTTGTTGTTTCCAATTTTTCATCATTCGCATGAAGCAACCCTTTGCCCTTGGTAATCGAAGCTGGGCACAGCGTGGGCAGAGCCTGGCTCTGTCTCCTTGGTGAAGAGCAGAGCGCTGTACAGCTGCCCACAGGGGCCAGGGCTGCCTCCGTCCGGGGAAGCCTGGGATTGGAGACACCAGGAGCAGGTGCAGAAGAAACAGAATTTGGGATCGAGTTTCCAGACACAGCTTCCTGGAAGCAGAATGAAAGAGCAGCAGGATTCTCCCCCGGGAGGTAGACAGACCAGGAGCTGTCGGCGGTCTGACCTTTAAGTGATCCTGGGTTCTAAGACGCTCGCCGTTCCCAGGCCCATCTCAGTTAATCTGATTGCCACCTTAATAATTGAGGGTGGGAATTTAAAAAGAGAGAAACCTGTGCAATTGATTTAACGTCAGGGTTTTAATTCTTCACTAACCATAGTCTTCCCTAGGCTTCAGTGTTGCTTTTGAAGCAAATAATGGGTAAAGATGAACAGAATGTTGTTCCATTCTCTGTCTCCTGGGACTACTAACAATAGGAAGAACTCATCTCGACCGTGTTTAGGGCCTGGAAAGCCCACTGCAAACCCCAGGCCTTGCTCTTACAAGCCCTGCAAACAGAGGCAATGCACTCCAGCCCTTGTGGTCCTGGTCTACTTGTCTGAGAATGGGGGGGAAGGACTCTGCTTCACCAGGTCATGGTAGAGGCTGGACGACTTAACACAGGTGAAGTTTAGGCCTGCGTCTGGCACACGATAAGCACTCAGTACCACCAGCTTTCACTACCACCAGCACCACCATCACCATCATCACTGGTATTACTATGCTAATTAATAAGTAAAAAAATTTTTCCCTACTTAGGAGAAAGAAAATGGGCCCTGTAACATTTCATGTCCATTTTTATGCTAACAGCCATTATGGAATCCAAGTTCAGGTCCAGACAGATACTGCATCGCCTCTCAGGTGCCCAAGGACACAGCTCCGTAGGGATACACAAGTGAAAGGCGTCACGGTGACCGTCAACATCAGTTAACATGGTTCAGGCTTGCAGTGCTAGGTACTATGACTCCTCCTCTTAGTCTCTACAGAAAGTCTCTGAGGTTGACAAAATTATCTGTGTTTTACAGATGGCACCAAGCCAAGGCTCTCCTCTAATACGCTGGCTTCTGGAAATGAAAGAACGGAGGCCACTGCTTGCAAACACCTCAGACTGTTGCTGGGTAAAAATAGAAATGAAAACACATTCAGCAGGAATAGGGAACACATAATCAGGGTCATCCAAATTAAACGTTATCCACACACAGCGGGGCTGCTGAGGGATGGAATGGGAAAGTGTCAGAGGAGACTCATTTGGAACATTATTTAAAAGAGAAACTTTCATTGTATTGTGAGAAAAAAGAACCCTTTCTGTGTAGGAAAGGGTGGAATGAAAACACATTTCCCGAGTGTGGATTCTGTGCCTAACTTGAACACTTTACATTAGGAAAAAAAACACCCCATGAGGTTAGTATTGTTACCATTCAAATGTGAGAACCAAAGCTCAGAGAGGTCAGTTAATTGGACCTAGATGACACAGGGAGCCAGGCACACAGCCAGGGAGGTCCCCTGACTTCAGAGCAATGGTGAGAGTAAACATGCCAGGCAGAGATACAAAGAAAATGTGCTCAAGTAGGCAACGACAAACTCCAGGATGATTTTTTTTTTAAGTCATCTATAACCTGTAAAATTTGGACCAGCTGTGTGGACTGGACCGCTGTCAAGTTCCTTGGGGGTAGTGATACCAGACCGTAGTTATACGGGATGTTAACACTGCGGGAGGTGGGACATGGGACCTCCCTATGCATTTCTTTGCAACTATCTAGAAATCTCCATGTGTTTTAAAGTTGCATACAACACTGGCAAGGCTGCTTCCTTTGAGGAGGCGGGCAGCTGGCAGAGGCCGGGACTTAGCAGTCTGATCTGCTTATGGGGCACAGCCCAGGCCCAGCTGTGCCAAGTGAGGCACCCACCTGCCCTGAGTGAGGCACCAGCCTTGCGCTGGGGCAGCTGCGCTGGAGGGAGGAACACGATCTGCCAACACTTAGGCTGAGCCTTATTATGGGTTCCCATGGTGCCAAGGGCCACCTGGGTACACGCAGTGTTACAAGACCCAGCTCTGGTTTTCACGGCTCTCCAGTTGGACAGAAAGGCACAATCAGTAAATAAAACACAAAGCCTGGGTGTGCTGATGATTCTCCCAGGAAGGCTCTTGTGTTAGAGACTCCAATGAGGGTGCAGCTGCAGGCCAGGCTATCAACAGGGACTCAGCAGGTTAAGGAGGATTTGGGCAGGGCCTTGAAAGACGTAGGCCTGGCAGGCAGAGAGGAGGAAGAGGGGCAGACCGGGAAAGACACCATTGTGCAAAGGGGTACAGGTGGAAGTGACTCTGGAACCTTGGCTGGCTTGGGGATCCTTGCAGGCAACTGGTCCCTAGGTCTCAGCGTTGGGTAGGCATCCAATAAGTATCTAAACTGCTCAAATAATATTCACAGAAGGCCATTTCTAAAGAATGACCCTCCCTATTGTCACTTCAAATAAGAATCATACTGTAAGGCAGACACAGCTTTATATTCTACATCATAGAAAAACCTGCTTTCCAATTCAGCAACACTGGGACCATGACCTTGGGCCACCCAACCCTCTGTCAGCATCCCCGTCTGCGGAAGGCGAGCAGAGCAGCCAGCATGAGCCAGTGGAGCACACAGCAGGCTCCACAATGTGGGCTCACTGTCCCCTTCAACCTATTTCCTCTGCATTTTTCCTGTTGCTGAACTGTCAGGATTATCATTTTGAATGTGTGCTTGAAGTTCCAGCGAGAGGATTTGCAATGATTACCGAATCTCCTGTACAGCCTTTGATATTTATCTTGCTCACGTTTTCATGCCATTAAAAATAACGTTGGTAAGAGTGCATGTGCATTACAACTTTTTCTGCATTACTCCTTTAGGATGGATTTCCAGAGATGAAGTGAAAAGGTCAGAACATGTGTAAGTCTCAAAGCATTTGAGTGATCTCTTCAGGGACAGGACACGGCTGCGAGCAGCTGGCGAGGAGCTCCCGGCAGCGGTCTGGTGGGCGCTCAGGCTAGGAGAAGCCGTACTGCCCAGGTGAGCTCAACCTTCCACCAGGAGGGCAGTGCCATCCTTGAGGGCTTTAAAAAAAAAAATCTTGAGGGCTTTAAAAAAAAGAGCTGCAAGAGGAGGAAACCAGTGTATTAGGAAGAGTAATCGGGCTAGCTGAATTTGAGTTTAGAGAGAAAGAGACGAAGGGAGACCATCACCAAAAGGAACAGGAGCCAGAGCATAAAAATCTAAGGACCGGCCGGGTGTGGCTGCACCTGCCTGTGACCCTAGCACCTTGGGAAGCTGATGCAGGAGGATTGCAAATTCAACCCAGCCCGGGCAACTTAGCAACTCAGTGAGACACTGTCTCAAAGTAAAAAAGTAAAAAAAAAAAAAAAAAAAAAAAAAAAAAAAAAAAAAAAGGCCAAGGCTGCGGCGAGGAGAACAGAAAAGAAAGGCTGGGTGGGCCAAGAAGAACCATTCCAACCAAAGCTGACAGCAGAGTAGGAGGAAAAGCCAAGGCTTGGAACTGGTGACACAAAGTGACCACCACCTCCCCCGCTTCCAAGGGTGTGTGTTCAAAGCCACACAGGTCCTGGAAGCTGGATTAGAACTCATCTCAACAGGGAAGAATGGCAGTATCAACAACCTCACGTGACCAGAGTGATGTGCTAGGTTTGAGAGCAGCTATGAGAAATGAGGTGGGTTGGGGCCAGTCTGGAAACTGCCAGATAAAACCAATGCACGGCAAAGCTGATTCAAAATCTGGAAGGAAGACAATGGGGAGAAGAGGTTCCTAGCATTGGCGCTGTGCTCTGTAGGTTCCCACTCGCCACGGCACAGGCACACTTCCACCGTGACGTCTGCAAACACAGGCATCCTGAGTGAAACTAACCAGTTGCCTGAAACATATTTGAATAAATAATTCAAGTGCAAATCTCACTTGCATAACTTGAAGACTAGGTGATAATATGGAAAAGTTCCTAGGATGGAGAGTTCAATGAAAAGGGTACACAGTGATTCCCTTTTATTCATACTTTTGCTTTCTGTGCTTTCAGTTAAATGAGGACAATTTCCATGCAAAAAATATGAAATAGAAAATTCTAGAAATTAAAAAAAATCCCTAAGTTTTAAATTGTGTGTCATAGTATAAAGAAATCACACAAAATCCTGCTCTCTTCCATCTGCAATATCCCTAATGTACATGTAATGTCTTGGTCATGAGATCAGTTGCTACAACATCACAATGTTAGTGTTCAAGTCACATTTGCTTTACTTAATAAAGGCCCCACACTGCAAAAGTAGTGACACTAACAATTTTATTAACAATATATTGTTATAATTCTTCTATTTTACTACTAGTTGTTATTAATATCTTATTGTACCTAATTTATAAATTAAACTTTATCATAGGTAGCTATGTGTCTCAGTTACTTTCTCATTACTGAAACAAAACACCTGACACCCAAAGTTAAAGAAGCAAAGGTTTATTTCAGCTCACAGTTTGTAGAGGTTTCAGACCACAGTTGGCTAGCTCAAAGATGGGGCAGCACAGGAGATGAGACGTAGGTCATGGCAGGGCAGGAAGGAGCCACAAGCAGCAGCCTCCCTTTCCCTTTTATCCCATCCAGACTATGAGCCTTTCAGATGATGCCACCCACACCCAGGGTGGGGCTTCCTATTACCCACACCCAGAACTATGTTAAACCAATTAGTGGACTAATCCTAGTATCACACCCCTAATCTACAGTCACACACCATAAATCCAGCCATCTCTGAAAAGCCCCATCTCTGACTACTTTGGGGGTGTGGGGCATCTGGATACAAGCCATGACAGTATGTATGGGAAAAAAACAGTTTATAGAGGGCTCAGTACTATCTGTGGTTTCAGGCATGCACTGAGGGTCTCGGAACAAGGTGTCCCTGTGGAAGCAGGGAGCATTGCATACTAAAGTGTATCCAGAATACAGCCCAAACTGAAAACTATGATTCAATTAGGGGAGAGGTGCCATGTGTGGTGGTGCTCACCTATAATCCCAGCATTCAGGGGACTGAGGCAGGAGAATTACCATGAGTTTGAGGTCAACCTGAATTACACAGTGAGACCATGCAGAAAGACAGAGGGGGGGAGGGGAGAAAGAAAAGAAAAGAGAGAGGGAGAGAAAGGAAGAGGAGAGAGAGAGAAAGAGAGAGAGAAAGAGAAGAGAAAGAGAGAAAGAAAGAGAGAGAGAGAAAGAAAGAAAGAAAGAAAAAAAGAAAGAAAGAAAGAAAGAAAGAAAGAAAGAAAGAAAGAAAGAAAGAAAGGAAGGTACAGAAAAGTAAAGAGCTTGACCTCCTGGAGTACCAAATCATGGTGAATTCTCTCCTTTGTTTCTGACTTGTGAATGCTGCATGGATATTTACAATCGCGCCCCAGTGCTGTGTGTGCACCTTCACGGGCTGCCATGAGGCTGGGCCTCTGAGCCTCTGCTCCCTGACCTGCTCACTGTCACTCCCTTCCAGGTTCTTGGCTGGGCAATGCCCGGTTCCGACAGAAGGTCTCCCACTCCCGGCTGCTGGAGGGGCATTTCTAACTGAAAGGACCTGACCTGTTCTTCACTACTTTGCTCCTCCATTTTTCAACCCAGCTCAGGAGTCACCAACTCTTGAATTTCTTCTTACTTTTTAATTTTATTTTTACTTTTGCAGTGTACTGGGGAGTAAACCCAGGGCCTTCCACGTGCTAGGCAAGTGCTCTACCACTGAGCTACCTTTCCGGTCCTTTCTATTCTTTGAGACAGGGTCTCACTAGGTTGCCCAGGCTGGCCTTGAACTTGTGATTCTCCTGCCTCGGGCTCCCAAGTATGACAGGCGTGTGCCAGCATGCTCAGTAGCATGGAATCTGTAGTAGCCTTTATCTCAGTATGCTTTGAAATTAGAGGGGGAAGAAAGCAGTAGCTAACTCACACTGGGGCCACCAAAGCAGGCTCCCCAGTCATACCCAAGGTCTGTGCCTCCTTTGCCTTGTTTAGAAAGTGACTCTGGTATGGAGCACCTGGTAAATCTTTATTTTATCCACTGCTCAATACCTAACATCCAAATGCTGGCACATACATAAAACTTTATCTTATATTCGTGCCCCTGGACTAGTGTAATGAGCGTGGCTTGAGAAACCTTAGAAACAAGGCTCTGAGCATTCTGGATTTTCCTCAAGTCTGCCCTTAACTCAGCCTGCAGACGAGCACTGTCTGCGCCTGCCATCTATAAATCGTTATTAATGTCCCAGCATTTTCAGAACTCACACAGCCTGTTTGATAAAATCTAGGTTTCAGCCTCTCAACATGGGGAGAGAAAAAAAGAGATCAGAGTAGGACACGGCTGCCAGCAGCTCTGCATCAAAAAATAAACAGTGGCTCGGTGGTGGCATCGCAGACAGGGCTGGGCCCACACCTCGGTCCTTAGGCCCGGGGCTGAGAGAACCACGCGCAGAACGTGGGTGGGCACTCTTCCTCCCCTGAGCCCGGAAATGCCATGTCTACGTCTGCGCCTGCTCGCACGCGCAGGGAAGCAGGTCAGAGATGATGGCTTGGGTGGCTTGGAAACAACCTCACTCGTCAGCAGAGGGAGGACTGGCTGAACAAACCAGGGACATCCACGCCACGGACGCCACACAGCAGGGAAGGTGAATGGTGCAGAGCTGTCAGTGCGGCCCCAGAGGGCTCTGCAAACACACTGGCAATCAGAAAGGAAGCTGCAGATCGCATAGGTGCCAATACCATTTGCGTGCAACAAACTTGGAGTAAAATACGCTGCGAATGCACAAAGACAGACCTGACTCGAAGGATCGTAGCACGGTGCTAATGCTGGTTACTGGTCTGGGCTGGGGGTGTCTATGCATGAAGCGGAGGAGGTGATGAGGGCCTCACACTGCACCACCCAGTGTGGCAGCCACTCCTCACTTGAGGCCGTTTAAATAAAATGTAAAAGGCAGTTCCTCCACCACACTGGCCACATTTTACATATCCAGTAGCCACACAGGGGAAAAGCTAAGCAATGGGCACCGTGTTACTCAGAAACAAAGAGACGCCACGTGACACTGCGTCGCAAGGTGACTATAAATAACAATAAAATATTTACCAAAAGGCTAGAAAGGATTTTTAATATTTTCTCTATAAAGCGATAAATGCTTGATAGATGTTTCACCTCATTTAAACATCATACAATGTACACATGTATCAAAACATGTAATGCTGTACCCCAATAATATGTATAATTTTTGTTTTCATTTACCGGTTAAAAAAGTAAATTTATTTATTTATTTGGTTCTGGGAATCAAACTAACAACCTCACACTTGCCAGGCAGGCACTGTGCCGCTGAGCTATATCCCCAGACCAAAAGTAAATTTAATAATAAAGTCTTTAAACCGGGTATGATGACACACACCTTTAATCCCAGCACTTGGGAGGCTGAGGCAGGTGGAACGTTGTGAGTTCGAGGCCGGCTTGGGTTACAACGTGAGCAAGGCCAGCCTGAGCTACATAGTGTGACCCTGCCTCAAAAAAACTAGGGCCGGGAGTTTGACTCAGTGGCCTAAGTGCCTGCCTGGCAGGCACGAGGTTGTGAGTTTGATCCCAGGTACTGCGAAAAGAAAAGAAAAGAAAAGAAAAGAAAAGAAAAGAAAAGAAAAGAAAAGAACAATGAAGTCTTTAGCTAGGGATTTAGCTCAGTGGCTTAAGCACCTGCCTGGCAGGCACAAGGCTGTGAGTTCAATCCCCAGTACCAAAAAAAAAAAAAAAAAAAGCATTTAACTGCAAAAAATAAACACAGCCAGGCACAGATAGTGGCTAAATCAGACAACACAAATATAGAATGTCTGCACCAACACAGACAGTTCCCAGGGCCAGCTCTCACTAAGACTTTAAGTTTTAGCTGAATTTCCTCCACCAATACATACTATTCTAAAATCAAAGTAATTTTTAATCTTTTCTCCATTTTTTTCTTCAGGCTATCACACAATCTGCTAAGAATAATTTCTGTTCATAAATTTAGAATCTACTCCTACAATCCTAGCACTCTGGAGGCTGAGGGAGGAGGATTCCCAAAGGCCCCTGGTTCAATCCCTCAACCCACCCCCCCCACCCCATACACACACACACAGAAATTAGCCAGGACAGCTCTGTGTAGCTCAGCTCCACCAGGCCGCAGCCTCACCTGCTGTGAGGACCCGGGACTGCAGGCTGCACCCATCACCGACGCACAGGGGGAGCCCATGAGCACTGCGCGTGGCGGGGGTGAGCTTCCAAGGTGGCCCTGACACTTTGGGGCTTCAACGTATGGCCTTAGCACCCTAAATGCATTTTGCAGCTTTGACAACAA
>RJWM01039717.1:0-15934 GCA_004363535.1 Dasyprocta punctata
TCTAATTACATTTTCAACTTCATTAACTGAAACTGGGTTATTCGGCAGCTTTACATCTTCTTGACTCAGCTTTGGTAATTCACAGGTTTCTAGGAATCTGTCCATTTCTTCTGTGTTATTGAATCTATGTGAGTAAAGGTTTTCAAAGTAGGTGTTGATGATCTTCTGTATTTCCACAGGGTCAGTAGTGATTTCACCCTTTTCATTTCTTATTGCTTGAATCTGAGTTTTTTTCTTTCCTCTTTTTGATAAGGTTGGCTAGGGGTTTATCAATTTTATTTACTCTTTCAAAGGACCAACTCTTCAATTCATTAATTCTCTGTATTATTTTGTTAGTTTCAATTGCATTAATTTCTGCTCTGATCTTGATAATTTCCTCCCTTCTTTGGGCTTTGGACTTGACTTGCTCTTCTTTTTCTAGAAGTTTGAGGTGCTCCATTAAGTTACTTATGTATGTTCTTTCCATTTTTCTGATGTGGGAGTTCAGTGCTATAAATTTCCCTCTGAGGACTGTTTTCATTGTGTCTCACACGTTCTGGTAATTTATATTTGCATTTTCATTTAATTGTAGATATTGTTTACTTTCTTCTTTAATGTCTTCTGTGACCCACTGGTTATTTAGGAAAGTATTATTTAATTTCCATGTGTTTATGGGGTTCTTGTAGGTATTTTGTCATTAACTTCCAATTTTATTGTGCTATGGTCATATAATATGCATGGAATTATTTCAGTTCCTTTGCATTTACTTAAGCATGTTTTGTGGACTAGTATATGATCTATTTTAGAGAATGACCCATGTGCAGATGAGAAGAATGTGTATTCTGATGCTGTTGAGTGGAGCACTCGGTAAACATCTACTAGGTCCATTTGTTCACAAGTTTGATTCAGTTCTGTTACTTCTTTGCTGATTTTTTGTTTGGTTGATCTATCTTTCTGTGACAGTGGGGTGTTAACTTCCCCTGTTATAATTGTATTATTGTTCATTTGGTTTTTCATGTCTATTAAGAATTGTCTTACATAGTTGGATGGTCCCATATTCGGGGCATATATATTTATGATTGTAATCTCTTCCTCTTGAAGTTTTCCCTTAACAAGTATGGAGTGGCCTTCTTTATCTCTTTTGATCATTTTCAGTTTGAAGTTCACATTGTCTGCAAACATAATAGCTACCCCTGCTTTTTTCTGGATTCCTGTTTCATGAAGCATTGTTTTCCAGCCTTTGATTTTTAGTCTGTGAATTTCCTTTTGAGTTAAATGTGCTTCTTGTACACAGCATATTGTTGGATTTTATTTCTTAACCCACTCTGCTAGTCTGTTTCTTTTTATTGGTGAGTTAAGACCATTTACATTGATTGATATAACTGATATGTACTGGTTTATCCCTGCCATGATATCTTTCTGTTGTTGGTTTTCTACATTTTCTGTTTAATTATTTGCCCTGCTTAGTGGTTTCCTTTTGTTGTTGTTCTTAAGATTGTAGCTATCTTCGCCTCTTTCTAGAGTGTCTTTCAGTACTATTTGTAGTGTTATTTTGGTGGCCATAAATTTCTTCAGTTGTTCTTTGTCATGGAAGTATCTTATTTCTCAATCAATTTTTAAGAATAGTTTTGCAGAGTACATCAATCTGGGTTGAAAGTTGTTTTCTTTCAGGATTTGAAATACTTCACTCCAAGTTCTTCTTGACTTAAAGGTTTCTGTTGAGAAGTCTGCTGTGATTCTGATAGGCTTTCCTTCATAGGTGATCTGTTTCTTTTCTCTGACAGCTTTTAGTATTTTGTTCTTGTGCTGTATTTCTGATACCCTAATTATTATATGTCTGTGTGAAGGTTTATTTTGGTTATGGTTAATTGGGGTTCTGTATACCTCACTTATCTGTATATCAGATTCTCTTCCCATGTTTGAAAAAGTTTCTGCTATTTTTTCTGTGAATAGTCTTCACAGGTCATTAGTATTGACCCCTGCTTTTTCATTGATGCCTATTAACGTTATGTTATTTCTCTTGGCATCGTCTTGCAGCTGTTGAATTGTTGTTTCTTGGTTACTTACTGTTTTTAAGAGATCTTTTCTTTAGTGATCATAAGCTCCCATGATGTCTTCAAGGTCTGAGATTCTATCTTCAGCTTCATTCAAGTGGTTTTTCAAATTTTCCATGGAATTTTTTATTTCCTGAATTTCCCTTTGAATCTGTTTCATGCATTCTATTTGTGTCTTATATTATTCATTCAGTTTCCATCATTTTCTTATGTTCTTCTATTTTTTTATCTTGCTCTTCTTTAGATATACACAACATTTCTTTCATAATGATTGTCATTTCATTTTTTAGCTGAGAGATTATTTCTGATTTGAGTTTCTCTATAGCTTCATGGAGTTGTTTCTTTACTGCATTTGCTATCATTTCAGAAAGTTCAGTTGTGTGACTCCCAGTGTCTTCCATTTCAGTGTCTCTTGCGTTAGTTCTCAGTGGGCTGGGGGATTGACACTGCCTCTTGGTCTTTCGTTCTATCATTTTCCTCTGGGGTCTGTGTGGCTGGGCAGGCAGCCTCCCAATGAATTGTACTGAAACACTGTGTTGGGTAGAGCATCAATCCTCCAATATCCCCGTGGCTAGCCAGGGCACACCCCCAGATTATGGTGCTGGACCCTTGTTTTCTGTGCTCCGTGAGGCTGGCCGAGTGCTCCCCTGATGTACTTTGTTGGGTTGCTCTGGGGTGCTGGGCTGGACAAAGTTTGTAACCTACCTGTAGCTAGCTGTGTCACACCCCTGGAGCTTGTTGTTGGGGCCTAGAACCTGGCTGTGCAGCATTCAGAATCCCTGCGACCCAGGTGGCTAGCAGAGATGCAGTCCTGGGGTGTGTCACTGGACCTTCAACCTGGTTGGGCAGAGTTTGGAATCTCTGGGTGCCAGGTAACTAGACAGAGCACACCCTGGAGTGTGGCACCACCTGGACCTTGCATCTGGCTGAAAGGAGTTCTCAGCTTCTGGAGCACTGGGCAAGCCTAGGCGAGTCCCAGGCATATAGTGCCAGGGTCTTGCTCCTGGTTAGGCAGGTTCGCAACCTCTAGGACCTGCTGCACCAGCTGCAACCCTGAACAATGGAGCTTGTGCATTGTGCTCTGATGGGCAGAGCTCAAGTTCTCTAAGGCCCTGCAGCTATGCTTGCCAGTCCCTGATGAGCACCTCTGGGGCTCTGGACTGGGCTGGGCTCAGTACCTCTGTGTCCTGCAAGGCTGGCCGGGCATTTCCCTGATGGGTCACACTGAGATGCAGAACTGGGTAGAGCTGGATCCTTTGTGCAGCTAGTGAGGGTGCACTCCCAGAGTGTGCTGCTGGAGCCTCTGCCTTACTGAGCCGAGACCTCCAGGACCCAGGCAGCAAGGTGGAGCACACCCTCCTCCACATTAGTTAATCTGAGCTCTATCTCTATCTACTGAAATGTATAGAACTGGCTAAGCTATTTTTCCCTTTAATTGGCTCTGCATAATGTAAACAGGGCTAGCTGAAGCACTGATGTGTAATCTTTGCAGCCTGCCAGCAGTTTTTGTTTTTCAACTTGTATCTCCCTATAAATGGTTGAGCACAGCAGAATGGCAAAGCCACATAACTCCAAAAATGTCAACTGGGTTTGACCTCGAAATGAGAGTCTCTGACTTTCCAGGGCACAAAAGTTTACATATCAAATTAACATGGCAGTCTCCTAAATGTTTAAATGCTGCTTCAATTGAGTTATGCAGATTGGTCTTTCTGCATATCCTTTTCTCTACATATCACAAAGATGCTCTTTAGCCTCTTAGCTAAGTCTAGTTCACAGACTCACATAATTTCTGCCTTTCTCATCATCACTCATTTTCAAGACAGTCACTTCTTCATGGGTTAATAAATTCTAGGTGAGGTGCTGGAGTGAGGTCTTTCTTCCATGAATCTTCACTTATACCAGACTCAGGACCCCTTGGCTGTCTGTAGCTTTAAATAGGTCTTAGTGTCTTTATTCTTGCCATGGGTTGCACTGTAGGTGATAGATTGAAATTAACTCGGCCGGAGGAGAAAAAGAACGGCCCCTTGTGGGGCCCAGCACGCTGAGCCCGAGTGGCGCAGGCATCAACCAGGACACAACTGAACTGCCTTCCGGGGGCCTGACCTCATGGGACCCCAGAGGAGAACAAGAACGGCCCCTTGCGGGGCACTGGCACACGGGCTTGGAATCAGGGACAAACACACACACACCCCTGCCCCCGTCAGCAACCTGCTGTTTTGGAGGTCTGGCTAAATTGATAGCAACCAAGGAACATCAAGCAACTATTTGCTAGTATTGTTTTGTAGATTTTGCAGGCCTCTAGTCAGCAACCTGAGCATCTCTTTGGAAGGTGACAGTAGGCAATGTAGCAAGTATGGGGGATTCTCTTCTGTCTTGTCTTCGAGGCCCAATATGGTTCTCTATTTTGCTTTACTCTGATCATTATTATTATTAATAATAAAAAAAGAAATTAACTCATTGGAATTCCAATAACATTTTAATGGGATTACAAATATAAACTTCCCCAACACAGAGGAGGACAGAAAAAGGAATTACAATATTTGGATTACACTAGAAGGAACTGGAGATGTCATTCTCAAAGAGCTAGCGAGATATGAAGAAAGAAATATGCAAAACTAATATGAAGAGACTGTTTAAAATGGAAAAGAGTCTCCTGGAGTTTAAAAATTCATTTACCAGTTACTGCATACAGTGTATGATCATTGGTATTTAAATGCACTTCCCAGGTGTCTGTGTATCTCTGAAATACAGTAAATGTAGTAAATTTTATAGAAGAAAAACACTACACTCGGGGACAGATAACTGGGGCTAAACAGTAAGTGGATTATTAATACTTGTTACTACTTAATAATATTTGTGCATTAAGGAGAAAAAGGAAATAAATATTGGTAATTAAAATGACAGACTTTATATGATCTGCACTCTTTTTATACCTGTTTAACTAGTGTGAAACACATCTTTTTCTCTGTACATGTGCCTCTCAAAAAACCTAACAGATTTACTTTTAATTTTCTGGTGCTTCTAAAAGTGGAACACAGCGCCTTCTTCAGAGTAGGCATAATATTCTACCACTGAGTTAAACCTGCTCCCTATAATGAATTTTAATAAAACATAAGGATATAAAATTACTGGAATGAAAAGAGAGAAAAAATGAAAGAAATACCAACAATAAGAGTGAATAAGAATGTTAAAATATTCCAAGGCCTTTGATAATCTAGAAGGTACTAAAGACAAGGTTGACATCCAGGTGGATGACAAGTACTGTCATTCAGATTAAAATGATAAAATAGTTCTCTCCTGCTCAGTGTAGGTCACAGAGGTGGGGAATAGGGCCTCAGTGTGGTGCAGCATGGGTGAGGTAACAAGTCAGTGTGGCAGCACTGTCCTTGACTAGCTCATGCTAGACTGGAAGGATGAATCTATCATGCAGCACAAACTCCACACCAGGCCACGTGTGTAGAGTTGGCATCATGTATTTATGAATTTAGTGAAATAGTTAAAAGAATCTAATGTAGTTTCCCACATCAAATGATAACTCTATCAGGCATTTGATTTAATTAATTAGAGAGTAATATTATAAACAACTTGTGTTTCAGCTTACTTCAGCTGCATGTACTATTATGATGTATACATATTAGTTAGATAATGAAGTAAGATATATTTTCTATTACTTTATACTGACTGACATATGAATTTAAAGTGCCACCATAGTAATTCCATTTATTTAATGTCACCTCGAAGTAATGATCTTGATGAACTTTAAATATTGCCATTAAAATCAAAGAACATATGTAGGGAGAATAATTTACAAATTAGTAGAAAGTGATGAAAATGGAATGAGAAAAATAAAAAGCAAGCACAGTCTACTATCCAGGTCCAGGGAAGTAAGTTTCACTTGTTGAGGACACAGAAGCTCAGTGAACATTTGAAGCTGTGCACCAGAAGTAAAGCACAGAACTGGCAAAATAGAGGTGAGAGACTTAGACTCTAGGGAATCCTGAGAGAACTGTAGCTACTCCCAGTCTGTAGAAAGGTCAATATATTTCAGAAGAAAAATGATTGTTTTAGTTACTTTCCTTGTTGCTATGATAAAATGCCTAACAGACACCACTTGAAGGAGGAGAGGTTTGTTTGGGCTGACACTTAAAGAAGCTTCAGCCCTTACGTGGCACGCAGCATGGTAGATGGGACTGGGTGGACAAAAGCTGCTCTTTTTACACTGACAGCCAGGGAACAGAAAGTCCAGGGAGAACCAGGGAAGGGAGATGTGCCTTTCCAAATCACCCCTAAGTAATCCGCCTCTTCTGACCAGGCTCCCATCAAGAATGTCCCATCAAGCTCAACTCACAGCATTGTAGGGCTATTTCTCTGCCATCTTCAAACCTTTCCAAACTCATCCCATGCACCAGTTCTAAAGACTTCTAAATCTCAGGATTTCACAATCACAGCAATGACTTCACCTCTCTGATACAAAAATCTGTCTTAGTTATTTTCTCTCCAATGTGACATTATACTTGACACCTGCAACTTAAAGGAAGAGAGGTTTTCATGAGCTTACATTTTAGATGCTTCACTCTTTGCATAGTTGGCAGCATGGTGGAAGAGCCTGCAGAGAGGAAAGCTGCTCATGTCATGGCAGGCAAGAAGCAGAGTATGTCAAAGAAGACCCAGGAAGAGAGACAAACCTGTCTTCATGTCCACAGTAACTTGCCTCTTCCAACCCAACCCAAACTCCTAGCAACAAATCAGCCTCAATGCTCCATAATCCAGTCACCTTCCAAAAACTTGAGGCTTTGCAGGGCAATGGATCATAACAGTGAGTAGATAATCTTAGATAGACCAAGACCTTTCAAGTCTTACGAAGGAAAGTCTTACATCTCGGAAGCCTTTTATTCCTTGGGAAGGTGGTCATACTAGAAACAAGTTAGAGAGATACAGAACCTTCCAGAATTCACCCAAAGTTAGCATGACACAATCTGTAAGAGCCACACACCTTGTTGGATTGTGAGTCAGAAACTAGTGCTATGGCTGCCTGTGTGCCAGGAGAATGCACTTCCCTCCCAGAATTTCAGGTACACCATGTGGTTCAGTGAGGACCTTCCAGTGCTGTGGTGGTCCACCTGGCTCCATTCACCTAGTGATACTGACAACACTGCCAAAAGGTACCACATCTTAGAGAAGAAATTTGGAAGTGGAGGAAAGGGTCATATTTTTTCACATTCTTTTCTTGTCCCTTGGTACTTACTACTCCCAAGCTAATAACACTAGAGATATAGAAAAGCTCTCTGGAGAAATATGTGCATTTCAGTCATATTATCATGGTGAAAAGTTGACAGCAAACTCCATTGAAACAGAGGCAGATGCGGAGTACAGAGTATTCCTTCCACTACCAGAGATCCCATACTGCAGTCATGGGACTAATCATACAGATGCTTGCCACCATTTAAATGGATATAGAAAGACAAGAGACAAAGCAATCAGAACTAGGATGAAAATGTGCAAATATCTTGCTGCAGAGAATGACAGTAACAGAAAATGGAATGAGGGTTATAATGGTTACGTTTTTTGATTACTAAAACTCATGTTTCAAATTGTCCTCATTTTTTCAGATGGCATACACAATGTTGACATAATCTTCCCCCAAAAAATTCAATTAATAAGTGAGAACACTTAAATAATGGTCTTTGTGACCCTTGATAAAATTAACACCACTCAGTGGTGTTCTGATTGATACCCAAGCTACCTAGCATCTTTGCCTGGCAGATGAATGTCTCCCTGTTCAGAAATGAACTGCATGGCACTTGTTTGCCAGTAACACAGGAGTGAAGCCAGGAGTGCTGATCTCTTGTTCAGTGTCATTTCACTACTAGCATTCATTCCATAAGCCCTCTTTTGTGGTTTCAATGTTTCCACCTGGAGCACTAAGCATAGGCTGTAATTCTGGTTAATATACACAGAAGAGAAATGTACTGAGAGATTCTTGAAGAGTCACAGACATAACCAAAGAACACGCAAAGAGTCAAAGAGGAAAAACAAAGCAATGTGACGATGATGCTGAGAACAAGGTCAAATCAAGAAATAGAGGGAAAAAATCTCTGCTCCCAATGCAGCCAATGTGGAACTCTCTTACCATGGGCACCACCAGATTCTGGAAAGCACTAAAACTGCCAGGATGATCAGAAACAGTCTCTTTCTCTGTGTATCAACCCTCTAGGAGTTTGGCTCAAGGATTAGGATTTCTATGGTGCCCCTATCCTAGACAATGTAATACCCACAGCCTCTGAAAGATCCCCAACCAAACATGCATGTGTCCTCATTCCCTGTCGTAAATGTCTTAGTCCATTTGGTCTACCATAATAAAGTACTATATATTGAGTATCCTATGAACAGCAAATATATTTCTAACTACTCTGGTGACTGAAAAGTCCAAGATCAGGATGACACTACCTTCAGTGTTTGCCAAGTGCCCCCTTCATCACAATTAGCACCTTCCATCTGTGCCTTTCCATGGAAGAAGGAGGTCTTTTGGGTCACTTTTGTAAGTGCATTAATCTTATTCATGAGTTCTACCAGCATGATTTACCAACTCCCAAAGAAGCTCCATTCATAGTAACACCACCTATGATGGGGAAGTTTCAACATACAAATTTTTGGAGGACCCAAGCATTCAGACCATTGCACTGATTTCCCACAGGGGTGTCTCTCAGCCTAACCCCTGAGATCCTGCTGCTCCAGCCAAGCCTGACTCAGTGAAGGAGCTAAATTCACACCTCTCAAATCTGTTCTTTCACAGGAGAACATCTGGACAGATCTCTGTTCCATGTGGCCCACTTTAAAGAGGAGGGGATGATCCTGGAGAAGCCAACCAGTGTGGAACCACGTCACACAGTCCTGGAAAACCCCAAATTTTCCCTCATGGGAGTTCTCCTGAAAATAATCCCTGGTGCCCAGTGCCTCATTCCCATCACCTCCACCACACTGCTCTACCATCGCATCCAAGTTGAGGAAATCAAATTCCACCTCTACCTGATCCCCAGTGACTGCACCATTCGGCAGGTAATGCTAAGAACCAGGAAATTCAAATGAACTCATGAAATATAGTCAGGCAACTATCTCAACAGATTCTAACTGGAAATAAGGATAGGCCCCTGTCAACAGAAACCTCAATGTTGGTGAAAAATTGTGCCCTGTGGTCATCCATAGACTGACCCTGTGACAACCCAAATCTCTCTTAACTGCATTCCCTGCTGTATCACTGATCACTACAAAACATTTTGCAGCATTTTCTAGTGGTCAGAACCATGGGAAGTCTGCATGCCCCAAATCATAGTTTTTCGCATTGTTTTTTCTTCTCTCACAACGATCCTATTCCTAAACTGAGCTTATCGGGACCGGAGTGTGGGGGATCTAGTGTGGCAGGACATGAAGGGTAGGGGATGTAGAGGTGATGCAGCCCTCCTCACCCACACAGGCGTAATGACACACTGACCCATCATTTGATCATGCTCAGATTTGATTCCAAAGGGGAGAGCTCCCATAATCACTGTTCTCTATATCCCTTAGGCCATAGATGATGAAGAAAAGAAGTTTCAGTTTGTGCGAATACACAAGCCTCCTCCACTGAGCCCCCTTCGCATGGGAACACACTACACTGTGTCTGGTTCCGAGACACTGGAGATCATGCTCCAGGTGAGCAGCAGCATGTCTGCCCACTGTCCAGGTCAGAAGGCATGCTTGGGAAAATCTGGGGCAGGCCTCAGGTAATTCCTAGGGACTGGATGAGTTGGAGAGCGGGAGAAAGCAAGGGGTCTTAAAGGATGGAGCAAAGGCAGTCAGGGAGAGGGAAGAACACATTGAGCATAGGGAGAGTCATGGAATTTCGCTGGCAAGTGTTTGATCTATGGGTATCAATGGCTTCCTGTCAAACTGCACCAGCAACATACCTATAATCAAATATGTTGGATTTATCACACATATTACAGCAAATTCCACACAATTAGGAATTTTGGGTTGTCTAAGGAAACGTGGTGGGAAATAAAACACTGTAGGATATGGACTTTATTTGGGTAATTTCATGGGAGGTCTAAGGACACAGATTGCTCTAGACTGGGTATTGTCAGAAAGAATGGATAGCAGGGCATGGTGGGACATGCCTGTAATCGCAGCACTCAGGAGGCTGAAACAGGAGGATCACAAGGAGTTCAAGACCAGCCTGGACTACATAGTGAGATCAAGCCCAACTTGAACTGCATGCTGAGACTTTATCTCAAAAAAATCAAAAGGAAAGAGAAAGGGAGAGAGAGAGGAAGCAGGAACAATGCTGATTGTTTGGAAAGTTAGAAAATCTTATCTCTAGGGAAAGCAGACTGAAACAAGAATAAAGGTCTAATTTCTAAGATACAATAGTCACTGTTTTAGACTGTGAGGATGGGATGTGTTTGACTTTTTTGCTATATGCCTGGTCACATCCTATGTATGTGCAATAGAGAACATCTATCTTAGCTACAAAACTCAGGTCAATTTGTAATGACATTTAAATATAGCTAGACATGATAGATATGGACAGAGATATCAATTTCTGGACAGAAGAACATACTTTCCAGTTTTTCTCAGTAGCTCCCCCTTTTGACAGCATAAGACAAATAGAGCTACTGGCCATTAATCGGTGATAGCTGAATGTCATCATTGCCCATACTTGCTACTTTGGGTTAGAGAAACATACACTGAATAGTAGTGTGTATTTGAGACAGGTTTAGATGAATGTGTAATAAAACGGTTTTGCAGCAGCATTTAAGATTCAAGATACGATGCATCAGACAACAATAATGCAGGCAACTACTAAAACCGAAAGGATTATTAGTCTTTGTAACAGGTCTCAAATAAGGGGGCCAGAGCAGAAGATGCAAAAGCCAGCTGACATTTTTAAAGAAAGACTTATAGTCTTCTTTTCCCTTTCTAGTCACAAATTGTCAGATCTACATTAAGTAACAAGTACAAGAAAAAAATTTAGATACAGTGAAAATTCCCATAACAAAAAATTAGATTTTAATATGCAAGCAAGGTGGAGGATAAGAGATCCAATGGTCAGCTAACTCAGGGTAGTAGGTCCAGTCTAGAAAAACTGCACAAGAGTGTTTCACTTTGCCTTAAGTGATAAAAGAAAGATATAGGGGTCAAAACCAACAAGGTAAAAATAAGAGACCTCATATTTGTGTTTTAGACAATGTCAGAGCAGAAAGATAGGTAAAAATTGGTAGTAAAATACGAGGAGGGGAAAGGTTTATGAAGAATTACAAAAGTGACGTGTTATGATATTTCAGGTAGATGCTGGCCACCTCTGAAGTATTGCTCATGTTCTTATTTAATGTCTCCAGATGGACCGTATGTCCACTACTCACCAGAGAGTGATGTCCATATGTCCAGTACTCACCAGAAAGTGATGTAGATTTCTTCCTTTGAGAAACATGGATCCAATAATAAATACTTCGGTGTATTTCTGCAACATCAACTGCTGATAAGAGTGAGAGAAAGGGACGTATGATCGAGTTATTCAATAAATATTAACCCAATACTGTGTGTAAATTCAGTGGAGGTAGTTCAGTGGACCTCACAGACAAATACCTTCTCAAGGGAATCTTACCTCCTGGCCAATGGGACCTACATAAATAATTAAACAAGTAAGGAGCAAGCACACCAATACTAAGTTTTGTAATGTAAACAGCACCATGAAAGTGTCTTGGGCTTATTTAGACTGTGTTATCTAGGTATCTCTGACAAGGTATCTCTGACAAGATGCCACTTGAGTTGAGTCTTCACTGACAAGGCTGCTTCTGACATATGCAGGACAGAAGGATGTGTATAGCATTATCAAGGTGATCACAAACTTGACACCACCAGATGAAAGAAAGGAGGCCAGTGTGATAGGACCAAAAGAGGAAGTCAAAGCAGAAGCAGAGTTGTCTATGGCCCAGAGTACAGTTGGCCATGATGTGGAGTTGGGAGATTTTCCAGGTCAATAGTAAGCCCTTAGTGGATCTTAAATGTAGTCATAGAGTACCTGACTTACTTTCATAAAGATGCTCCTGTCTTTGGATGAACGGATGATAGGCAGGCAAGAGTGAAAGCAGAGAGATAAATCAAAGACTATTGCAATATCACAGATGGAAGTTCACGGTGGCATGACTAAGACAGTAGAAGTAGAGATGGAAAAAAACTGAAAGATTTACAAGAACTGAAAGAAAATACTTATCAAAACTAAAAGCAGTATTAGTCTGTGTAACGTATCTTGAAATCTATTTTGAGGTAGCGATACCAGTACTTGCTAACTTAGTTGAATATGGGGAGAGAAAGAAGGTGATAACATGACACCTAAATTTGGAATCTGACTGCTCGATAGGTACTATTGTTACTTACTGAAATTGACGAAAATGGAGATGAGCATGTGTGGAGAGACGTCTGTTTTAGATTTTATTTAGAAAAGGAGTTGAATATAAATGTTCTGTTCATTAGAAAAAGAGTATTAAGGTTAGAAACCACAAATGTTGGGCTGGAAAAAAGAGGACTCGAAGATATGCAGTTGGAAGACAAAGGATTCAGGTAAAAAGGTAAAGAAAAAGTGCTGTCTTAGGATACGTAAGCACTACTTTTAACATGAGCCCTACTCATCTGTAGGGCGCTCACTGTGTCCTTACCTCCTGAGCTTGTGTTTGTGATGTGAAGCTGGTGACTGATGTCACTACAAAAGAGGATCAGTGCCCAAATAAGGTTAAGCAAGGCCATAAAAACATGCATCAGAAAGGTCTCATGTGACTGGAAATGTAGCTTCTCACTTTTCTCTTCAGGAACTAGAGCTCTGCTATCGAAGCCCCAGAGAAGCTCAGCTCTTCTGTGAGATCTATGTTGGTTCCTTGGGGTCAGGAATCCATCTGGAAATGAAACACAAGAAAGAAGGGACAGTTGTATGGGAGGCCGTGGTGAAACCAGGTAAAACCAAGACAAGTCAAAAAATATCTGAACTTGGAGAATGAAAGTGTATGTGCATGTGTCTGTGTCAATGAGCTGTCACGATTTATTAATGACAAGAAATACACTAGACAACTTATATGAGTTTTTCAAATTACTTAACAACTACTATGATCCGACTTTAAATTCAAGTTAGTTAGACTCCAAGCCCTATTTCCTCTTCTATGCACCATGATATCTCAACACTGCCCTTCAGTGAACAGATTTTGTTATGCACAAGGTCATTGGAACAGTGCCTCATGATGGTTTGGTTGTCAAATCAACAAGAAAGGACTAGAGGGTTCTATGCTTAATGGATTAGGCCAGTTTGGCCAATATCACGTACTCACTCTTGTATCAGTTATTATTTTCAAGGTACATGATAGTAAAACAACCAACTTTCAAGAGTGGAAATACCTTACACTTTCTAGGGCCAACATCGAAGCATCCCAAAATCAAAATCCCTTGATCAGTCCTTCTAGGGTTAAGCAGCCTGGTCAGGTGGTTGACTACAATAGTTTCAGCTCCTCTTCCACAAACAGGTTTCACCATGTGGTGAAAGGTGGATGAGCTCTCCTCAGTCTTAGCTTGGGAACAACCAAAGAAGATGAACTGACCAGGCCAGTACTAGACCTGAGGTTGAAACCCACTCCAGCATTAGCTCACTGAGTGTTCTAGGAAAATTACTGATCTTGTTTAGGGCTGGCATTCCTCATCTGAAAGACTAGGTAGCAGGATAATTATTTGGAAGATTAAATAAAATTTTGTCTAGAAATGCCTCATGCAATCTTCCTTAATAAATAGTACCAATAATGTTCATTTTCCTGGTGTTAAGCCGCCCTATACATCATATCCAATTAATTCCATCTCTCAAAGTCTTTTTTCCCCATAGGAAACCCTTCAGTTACTGGAACACTTGGATCATGGCTTCCCTTATGTCTCCCCTGCTGCAAATCAAGTATTCCCAGTTTTCTTCACTTCTCCTTATATCTGGTTTTTTAAAATTTCCTGGCCAGCCACCTTCTTTATCAGATGATCCAATTTATGCCTGAGTCAGTATTCTCTTCAAATCTATCCAGTAAAACGAAGCATGAGGAACACTGTTCACTTTGTGTACCCAGTGGTAGCAATAACACCACTTGAGTGCTTTTGCCCTCTCTAGATAGTATTGTTAGGTCACACTGAACTTAAAGTCTGCTCACAGTCTCAGTCCTTGTTTACATGAGCTGCTGAGAAGGTTCCTCTCTTATGCAAATAATTGTTTAAGCGCCTTCATTTCTTGTTGTTATCATCATTGTTGTTGCTATAATTGTTTTTCTTTTTAAAACTAGCTCATTATTCTCACATGCTAAGATCTGCTTGATCTTGATTCTGAAGTGCAAATCAAGAATGTGCATGTTTGGTCAGTTAGTACAGAGCAAACAAGGTCAAGGAAGTCAATTCTTCTCAGAATAAAATGTGGGATAATTTCAGTTATTTGTTGAGACCTTTAGTTAGTTCACCCAAACGATTCAGTTCAGACCAAGAGAGAAAAAAATGTGAGTCTCAGAACATGTGTGAGAAATTATTATGGATTATTTGCATGCTTGCCCCCTTATTAGTTTATGATCATAGACTCTATGCTTCAATTTCCCCATATACATAAGAAAGTAGTTTGTCTAGATATTTTTATTTTATTTTAAAGAGAATAAAATAAAGAAAACAAATCAAAACTGAAGAAAGCAAATCAGAGCAGAATAATGCAAGCAACACAGGACTTCAAAGCAAGAAACCAGGAAATCAACAGTGGTTACCATAATGTCTCTTGTTTTCTTCAAAATAGCTGTCCACACCTTCACACATACTGAAATCGAATGATAGAAAGCACACTAAAACCAATCAAAACAAGGGGTAAAAGCATTATTGTACTTCAAAACATGATGATAGGCAATCAGTAATGGCTACCATAATGTCTCAATTTCTTCAAAATAGTTTTTCATGCCATCACACATAATAAAATCAATTCTTCTAAATGCTTTAGGAGAAATTCTAGGCATGTATAAGCCTATACATGTACATCTATCCTTTCTGTATTAGAGGGAAAAACAAAACAAAGCAAAAAAAAATACAAGAAAATCAAGAAACAAAAGAGACAAATAAATAACAATAACAAAGAACCCAAAATGATAACAATAACAAAGAACCCAATATGATAACGATATAGGCTTTCAAGATGGTAGGAACATAGCAAAGGATCTTATTTTGCATAGTTATCTTCAAAAGAGTTACACAGATTACCAGTTATAAACATGAAAAACTGATCTAATCCTATGAATGCTGTTTTGTTCCAAGAACTAATAGGATTAGTAGTACGATCATCTTAGCTATCTTAAGTGTCTACATACAAATTTATATCTATTTTCTTTTTCCTTCCTTCTTTTCTCCTTTTCCCTATCTGATTTATTTTTCCCCTTTCAGCAGTTTCTTAGCCTTATACAATGTTTATTGAAGATTTTGTGTCTTATTTACACTGTCAGTTCCTTACTCTAGGGAGACAATATGGTATTTACACATTTGAGTTTGATTAATTTCCCTCGTGAGTATGGTCTTAAGTTGCATCCACTCGCCTATAAAAGCCCCAGTGTGATCCTTCTTTATAGCTGAATAGTACTCCGTTGCATAAAATTACCACATCTTTTCTATCCATTCCTCAGTTGATGGGCATTTAGGTTGCTTCCAAAACTTAGATATTACAAGTTGTGCTGGTATAAACATGGGTGCAGATATATCTCTGTGATATAATGTTTTCAATTCTTCTGGGAATATGCCCAGAAGTGAAATAGCTGGTTCAAATGGGACCTCCAATTCCAGTTTTTTGAGGAACCTCCGGAATATTTTCACTGTGGTTACACCAGTCTACA
>RJWM01039718.1:0-17198 GCA_004363535.1 Dasyprocta punctata
GTGACAGAGTTTTGGAAAACCTCCAACTTAATAAGTAATGAGGACATGGCAGAAAGGAGATTGCTGTAGCTGATTGTTATGAGCCTCGGTGTCCCAGGTATATTTGTCTAGAGAGTGGGAGGCTGACCTTACATAAGTAGTAAAACAGGCTACTGGTGATTCTAATCCAGATTCTCTCGCTAGCTTGGCAAGTTGTTTAATATCTCTAGTTCAAAGGTCTCTAACCTGTAAAAGGAGCAAATTGTATTACAGCATTCTTAGTTTCCTTTCAGCACTAATATTTCTTGATTTTTAACTTAGAGCTGAATATAAATTTCTTCATCCTAATAACGTGTCAATCTTCTATGTGTTTTCAAGTTAAAATAATCCACCACCGTGAATGAAACTTAAATCCAAGGCTGGTGCCTCTTGGAAAGAGTGATGAAATGGTACATAAACAAGTCACTTCCCTCCTCTCTCCAGCAGAGATGCTCAACTTCACATTTTGTTCCTCTTGTGTCTATGAGCTGTGGTTCACAGCTGTGTGAGCTGATTTCCAATTATCATGATTTGCGGGAAAATCTGAGCCCAGAATTAGATGAGACCGGTGGGAGGAGGGTGGCCCGGGCCAGCACACAGAGTTTTCAGCGACCTCTTTCTGACCTGTGCTGTTTCATTATCCAGACACAACTGGAGAGCGGTTGCTTATACAATAGTATTTCACTTTCCTTCAGCTGTTTGGATGCTTTCTCTTTTTCTGTTTTAATTTCAGTAATTATCTATTTTGAATAAGTACATTATTTCCAATCATCTTATGTGTTCGTTCCATGTAAGTGTATATACACATACATACAACATTATCACTCTTAATTTTCCAAGCTTTTAAATACTCCAATTACAATTTTGATGAATGAAATGATGATCAACACTCTGCTCATGAGTTCCAGAGGCTTTGTTTTGGCCTCTTTTAGTTTTGGCAATGATACTTTGCAGCTTTCTAACCTCCCCACAACTCGGTCCCTTACTCTCCACATTTCTGGCTTGCGCTTCCTTTCCTGGGCTTGACCCTGCTATCCTGAGTGAAGAGCTTTTGCTTCTCACACCCCTCGTTCACTACATGGGTATTTGCATTCCTTTTCCAAGACAAACAACAGCACAGGACAGAATTGGAATCAATCGCTAAAGTAAAGATCTAGTCTATTGGATTGAATTTGCCTCTCATAATCATGGAAGAGAACCATTTCAGAACCATTTTCTGATCCCTTCTGGGTTTTTAAAAAGACCATTAAAGTCAGCCTTCCCTGTACCCAAGACCTCCCAAGTTCATTCATAACTTTCCATTTGAGGGCAAGAATGGTTAAATGGGGAAGAAATGTTGATTAGAGATTGTTTACTTTTTTGTTAATTTGGTGCTACATTTCTTATTGTGAATATTAATTTTTCTATTAAAGAAATGATACTGTAAATCTAATGGTAACAGCTAATGATATTTTTTTCTCTTACCTACCAGATGAGGCCAAGACTGTCAATACTGTTTGCTCGTGGTATCTATGCAAATCCTAATAGCACTTATTACAATGATAAATTAATCATCTATATTTATTTATTAAAAGTTAAATCTGGTAGCTTGCAATCTTCATCAGTTGTGGGAACATATAGTAACATCTTGATTCATGAGGGCTTCTGCTTATGAACAGTACAGCTCATAAGTGGAAACATTTGGCAAAAAAATTTTTTTTTCCCGAACTCCGTATCAGGTATTGAACTCGACTGCAGCCATCTTTCCCAGAATCATGGAATGAATTAAGTTCATGATCCAAGGTACCACTCTATTTGCATTTTTTACCACTGTACTATGACATTCAATTTCCAGACACACACACACACACACACACACACACACACACAAGTTTATTAGTATAAGCAACATTACATTGAGTAATACTGCAATTTTTAAGTGACCATATCTCCAAGGTATACAATTCAAATAGATTCTGCTTAAGAATTATGCTATGAAAAATAGCAATAGTTCTATTGTGTCTTTTAGGTAAGGTTTGAACAGGAATCATTTTTTATTCCTTAACTTGAATAATAGCTACAATACCTTTACCTGCACTAGTAATTTTCAAAATATCAGGAAAGAACCTACCACAAAAAGTGCAAACATTGAGAAGGTAATTTCCTCTTTTTTGTTAATTTACCAAGGACTCAAGGATCATCACTGTTAACCACAATTATCTCTACTTTTTTTTTTTGTTTTTTTTTTTTTTTTTTTTGTACCGGGAATCGAACTGACAACCTCACACCTGCCAAGCAGGTGCTTATGCCACTGAGCTAAATCCCTGGCCCTATTTTTTTGAGACAGGGTCCCACTATATAGTTCAGGCTGGCCATGAACTCACTTTGTAACCCAGGCTGGTCTTGAACTCAACAATCTTCCTGCCTCAACCTCCCAAGTGCTGGGATTAAAAGCATGTGCCACCATGCCCGGCTCTAATTATCTCTACATTCTAACCATGAGGAATTGCAGTTAGGAGATTTACAGTTAACAGCATGCCATTCAAACCAGGGTTAACTATAAAATGTAATACTAAAGTGTCACTGCATATAATTAGTCAAATATCTCTCATATATTCTACTCTACATTAGCAATCAAGTATTGCAATTTTCTCGTCTGAATTACTGTATTGGTAGCAGGTCAGATGTGTTAAATGAATGAATGTGATTTAAGCAGTATCTATTTTAAGATCTACTATAGTTTTATTTTTTCTAAACTATGGCATTAATGTCAATATTTTTTTCTTATCACATATATTGATCTTCATTCACATTTCTCACATAAATATGAAATATAAAAATGTCCTTGCATTCCAAATCAAGTCAGGATGAAGGACATTCCTATGAAACACCTAAACCATAGATAGATATTTGAACAAAAAGTTGTGTCCCAGACAAATCTTCAGTCCATGCTAATGGCATTTGAAGAACAGATTTCCAGAGGGATAGTGATGACTATTTTGACATGGTTCTTCCTATTACAACATTTTATTCATTCTTATGCTCACACTTCAGTGTAATATAATTGTTCTCGATTAGAATACTTGAAATACCTCTAGACTTGCTTTCAGTTCTGGCAAACCCGAATCTGTAAGAGATATCTTATTCCAACAAATTCACGACTTTTACCATTTGAGAATTTAGTACCTAGTATTTCTTTTACCTGAAAGGTTATTCAAAACTAAAACTTTATTAATGCTGTTAATAAAACTTTTATTAACATTGTTTCATTTTTTCCCAATATCTAACCAGACACAATTCTAGATTTCCCTTCCCTCTTCCATTCCTATTGCCTTAGCAAGTCTGTGTTCAAAAATTATCAAATGCCATTCCTTTTTTTAATTTTTTTATTTTTATTTATTTATTTATTTATTTATTTATTTATTGAGACAGGGTCTTGCTATGCAGTTCAGGCTGGCCTTGAGTTCACTTTGTAGCCCAGACTGGTCTCTAACTTGCAAGAATCCTCCTGCCTCAAACTCCTGCGTGCTGGATTACACCACCACCACACCTGGCGAATGCTACTCCTTAAAAGAAGTCCAAATCCCTTCCTGTTCCAGACTTTCCAAAACAGCTCCTCCCGCAACCATATCCCACCTACTTTAATCTCTTTATACCACATAACTTGTGTTTTGCTGGACAGAGTCATTATTCACTCATTTTTTTTTCTAATGCCATTTTTCATTCGAGAGATTTTGGAGATTGAATTATGGGCCTTGAACATCCTTAACAAGTGCTCCAACACTGAACTACATCCCCGGCTGGGTCTGTTTATTCTTGCCTTTTGTACTCAAAATGCCATCCAGCTGTCAATACCCTTCTTTCTTCCTCATCCTTCAAGACAAAGCTCGGTTCTCATCTTGTGGAAGAAATTCTTTGTTTCTCCTCCACTCCATCCTCTGCTCAGAAGTTGTGGGTCCTTTGACCTTAGCTGTCAGTTAGGTTTGGCCAAATGGAAGCCTCAGCAGAAGACAGAAAGTAAAGAGAGAAAAGCCTGAGACTATGGTTTTTGCTCCTCCAGTCCCTTCTTACAGGGGACCTTGACCTGGCTGCCTCAACCAAAAGCAATGCTTTCACAGAATTCCTTTCCTCCATGTTCCAGGAAGTACTCCATTGCACAGCCCTTTCAGATGGTAACAGTCAGCCTGCTATTCATGCTGCGGTAATGTACTGTCCAAGTGGCTTCTGTCTATCCTGATTGCATCTTTATAAATAGTTTCTTTATTAAGCTCTTTTGAAATTATCTGTTGCCCACTAGGGTCCTAACTGACATGTGTGCCTTCCAGGAAACCTTAGCAAATGACCCTGACTCATTTTGAGCAGACATGATATAACTTTGTCACACTCAAATGGCTTTAAAATATGTCCACCCAATATTTGACATTTCTTTTTGAAGACAAGAGCCCAGTTCTCCTCTTTTTGCCTGTGGGTCATGGAGAATGGTAGAAATAGTAGAATGTGACTCCCTAAATTGGCACACAAAAGGCACATTGACTTCCTTCTTGTTCTCTTCCTTGAGTCACTCACTCTACAAAAGGCAGTTTCTAGTCAACACGCAAGTAGTGCCAGAGAGAGGCCCACGTGGCAAGGGACTGAGACCTCATGACAATGGCAACAGAGTGAGTGGTGCTGAGCCTCCAACCCTGGTCAGCCTTCAGTGACTGCAGCCCTGCTGGACAACCTGACTCGTTCTCATGAGAGACGCTGAGCCAGAGCTATGCTGCCGAGCTCCTCCTAAATATCTGGTCCACAGAAACTGTGAAATAACACAGTGATACCTCTGCTGTCAAATGTTTCCAAGCTCAAACTTTCCACTGTCAAACAGTAAATTTTTGAAAAAAATCTGTTCTGTGTTCATAACTTTGGTCGACAGTTGAACCAAAAATCAAACTTGAAAAAACCTATAGAGGCCTAGAGTGAATCACAAGTCATGTCTCATCACAGACACAAGGGGGTGACACTTCAGTCTAAGTACTCAGACAAATTTTTAGTCAGAAAAGGTGAAAAAAAAGACCAAGAGAAAAGATGCCAGAATGTGCATGGCCAGCAGTCAGTTTGGAAGGAGACTCTCCTTCCAAAAAATAACATTTCAGCCTCCAATTTCTCTCCAGTCACCACTGTACTAGCTTCCAGTATGCCCCCATATCAAGGTAAAATACCTGTATATATTTTTTAAAATTGATTTATTATAATATGCTTTGATATGCAATGTACTGTATTCACTGTATTTAGATATTTTAGACCCTAAAATTTAGGATGTGTTTCCACAACCTAGACCCTTAACTGTGTGTTAAAATCCTGGAAAGATGAATTTATAAGTGGGCCTCAGAAGCAATTATTTGGCTTTCTATTGTTTCTTATTGGAGTTCAGTTCTTGAACTTTTCATAGCTTGAACATGAATTTTGAGTGAATTGAGTTCAACAGCTGAAGTATCACTCCATATGTTCTTTTGAGCTGTTTAGTGTTGGGGACCAATTTAGGTAACAATAGATAACTAATTCTAATAGGTAGCTATAGCCAGGCATACACAGCCAGATACATATACTGTATAGAATTTGAGGTCATAGACCTGTGATGTAGATTCAATATTCATCCTAGATATCTTTGTCTTTAATTATCAAAGCGGTTTTGCCTAATTACTGATTTTTGGATTCTTCCAACAATTATGTTCTCAAATTCATACATAACTTGACCTTCTGTGAATTTCTTGCCCATGACACCAGCTATGTCCCAAAATTTTGCTTCGCAGACCATGGGTTAAACCTAAACTCTACTCTCTCCTTGTCTAATCCTAACCATTAAGAGATTTCTTATCACCACTCCTGTGTCACACAGGAATAAAACTTTCATATTAGTTTTTTCTGTTTTAGTTACAGAATTGCATGATTTAAGACCGAAAGCAACAGCATATATCATGTCTTAGTTAACTGTATTTCAATAAAGAAAACATACCATTGTTTTATATTCTGTTTTGCTTAGCCCAATTGAAAATCTACTATGAAATAACTAGCTATAAATGTAGATGTCTGATGCCATCCATGTTTACTAAACGTTTCCTTGTTTATTTTATTCTTTGTACTGCTACCACTACCACTCCACCACTCCAAAAGCCCATATACTTCACTGGCATTAGATGGGTTTATATATTTTGTATATACTTATTATGTGTGTTTCCTCTACCACCTTGTCCTATAAAGTATTACATGTTCTGTACAGATATTAAAATTTTCATTACTTTTTACTCATTTTTTTAGTTTATATGAACAATTTATTGATGAAATGAATCACAATCCTATATAACTCATGAAGACATTACATACAGAATATTATTTTAGTTTGCTCTATCCTTGTGTCATTGCATGAACTTTTGGATAAAAAGAAACATATGTGCTATGCCCAAAATAAATGGATGACTTACTGTCCTAGATAACTTAATCTGGCAAAAATAAAACTAGGTTTTCTGGCTCTTTTTCCTTTTGTCCAATAAAAATAAACCTTTGAGACAGTTTCTCTCCCATTGACACTCCATTAACTGCCAATATTGCTGGAGCTACACAGTTATAAAGATGTAAAGTGTAATATACACGAGCCTGTTCTGCAAAGTGTGCTTGTATCCCCAGCTGCTTGCTGTTTTTGTGCAAGTCAAACATATTTTGATGCATTTATTTTGTTGTTTTTGTTTAAACTGTACAATACTGAAAGATTAAAAACAGTCTAAAAATCATTGAACATTCAAATGTAACTGAAATATATCCAAAATCTAACCTTCTGTGCTTGGTTGCATATTAACATAGATACTCACATAACAAGAAGACAGAAACTTGCATTTTAGTAAATCCTTCCAAAGCAGGATTCAAATTACGTCTAAATCACATAGACAATGTGCCTGTGAACTGCAGAAGGTTAGAGGATGTGTCATTGAGTTACACAATGTCAGAGCAAGATGAAAATTCAGAAATATTTTCATTCAACCTTTTCATTCATATATAAGGTAACTGATAGTGAGATACATTGGTGTATTTGCTCATTGCCAGAGAGACAATTTAATGACAGAGCTACACAGAACCAGATGCCTTGTGACTCTTGTTCATGGTTCTTTTCCAATGCAAAAGCCATTGTTGCTTTGTCTTCAAGGAGAAGACAGAAAGTCCTCATCCAGGATCAATTTATCCTCCATATTCTGAGATTGATGCTATTCCTAGAAGGTTCAGCCTTGCTCTTTCTTTTCCCAAAGATAAATAAGTTTTTGGAGTGAGACTGTCATTAAGCCAAAGTTAATGAACACTGAGGTAGTCACAAATGTGACAATGTATGATTTAACAAGGACAAAATTTCTAGAAACCATAAAGTTCAGTTCAACATAATCATCACAGTCAAGATACATATAAAACTAGATATGCATCCTTTTACTCATCAGCCATGAGAAATTATCAGATATAAAAAATACATTCTTTTAAGTCAGAGAATTTCCCTTTAGATCCAGAAAGTAAAAATGCAAAAACCTAAAGAGACTGACAGGTTAAATTGTTCAAAGAACTTAGTGTCGTACTGAGGGGATTGGTGAAGAGACTGGTAAAATGTAATACAACTGTTCTATTTAAGGAGAGGGCTGCCTCTTTTTATTTAGCCTTAAAAAGAAGGAAATTCTGCCATTTGGGACAAAATGGATGACCCTAGAAGACATCATGATAAGGGAAATAAACCAGACACAGAAATGCAAATTCTGCAAGATCTTAGTTATATGTGATAGCTTAAAAAACTGAAAAAGCAGAAAATATGAATGACAATTGCCAGAGGATGGGATTGGAAGAAGTGAAGAGATGTTGCTCAAAGGTTAAAATGTCTCAATTATGCAGAATGAGTAAGTTCTGAAGATCTAATGTACAGCATGATGACTATGATCAATAAAACTAGATAATAAAATAAATTAATCAAGCAGCTTTATTGAGGCACCCTTGACAAAAGTTGTATATATTTGAGGTCATGATGTGATGTTTCAATATATGAGTACACTGTGAATTTATTACCACAAGAAAGTAAATTAACAAGTCCATTACCTTACTCAGTTAAGAAGCTGTTAGTGATAATCCTTACAATTAACCAGTCCAATCTCAAGTTTGCAGTAGAATACTATTGACCATTTAGAAATGTGGATCCAATTTTATAAGAAAAAGATGCATTCTGTTTTTGGAGAGAAAGTAAGATCAATTATAAGTTGTTTTCTCAACTTATATATGTTCTCTAATGATGAAGAATATTTACTTCAATTATTCAAGAAAAAAGCTTCTGGGCTAAATCTGGTCTCTGAGTCCTCAGTTTACAATTTTTACTGTGTAAATTTATATAGAAAGTAAACTCATAGCTACATATCTGCTTACCTCCAGCAGATTTTTTTAAAAAGTAGTTGTAATTATTTAATGATACAAGTTTAATAAAATTTCATGTGCAGTTTCTACTGGGGATAGCATTGTCAGAAAGGACCGGAACACCATATTAGCTTACCCTGTTTCCTCTTTCCATTTTCAAACCAAGGATGTCCTTGATATTGTCTGAGAGACAAACCTACTCTAATCATTAATCATGGAGACTTTCGTATTTTTCATATGGCTGAACAATCTATACAACTATTGTGTACCTCAATTCCAGTGTGATCTGTTGATCTGCAAATAAATAAACAAATAAATAAAAAAGAAAGAATACTTTCTAACATTTGAATATATTCTTTCTTGTACTGAGGTTGGTTGACCTTGGAACTGTACTGCCTCCTACATGTGAATTTAGATTTATTCATTTAGATCTTTTCCTGAAAGAAAAAACTGAAAAGTCAATCTTGTCTAAAATATCGAATGTTGAATTCGTGGCATTTACAGTGTCCTGACTTCTCTCTTCTGTGTCTTGACAGGTTCCAAAATCTTGTCATTCACATAGAAAAAGCTGAGAAAATCTTCTACTGTCCTTAGTTGAGGTACAGTGTCACCTGCTCTCAAGCACCCAGATTATTGCCTTTCTTCTTCCTCATTCTTCACATACAATCAGTATAGAAGGGAAAAAAGCATTGCAGGTTCACAAAGAATAAATCATGTTCTGTATGAAATCTTGAGCTAATGGGATCACAGGCATGGTACCACTACTATCCAGTTCTTTAAGGATGGTAGGTGCCATCTTAAAATTCTCTTTGCTCAGCATCACACTTGAGTCACTAGGAAGCTTGCTATGGAGGTCACTTGCTAGAGAGCAAATCTTCTAACTCCAGAGGAAGTGAGAGCCAGACAATAAGCAGATAGTATCTTAAAACTTCAGCAACATTTTATATATAAGGAATTTGTACAGTCATGGTTCCCACTTCCCATAATTTAAGAACTATAACTACCCTTTCATACCATTCTCCCTTTTCCTTTTTTTTAAAACTGCCTTTTCTTGCCTTTCATACCTATCCTAGTCTACCATACAAAGGTATGGTATAATACAAGATAAAGAGTATAAATTCTAGAGCAAGATGAACTCACAGCTTGTACTGCTACCCTGCATACTCATGCTTCAATTTCCTCGTTTGTAACATAGGCATTAATGTATAGCATATATCACAATTTTGTAACTATTAAAGGAATTAATGCTAGACACATGGAATAGTCCCTGACATATAATAAGCATTATGTAAAGTTTATGTAACTAATATTTTTGTCACCTGCATATTCATGTCTATTACTTTTTGAATCATTTTTTGCTGATGAGTCTACCTACTGTCTCCATAATTTCATGCATGCCAAGCAGATGTCCCAATTTTTAGTTGAAAAATACACTTTTCATTCTCCTTCTTCTCTTCCTCTTCCTGCTCCTCCTTCTTCTTCTTCTGTGTGTTTCTGGCTGTTGGATTCAGGAAACAACATGTGTCTGATAAGCATGTGTTCCACCACTGACCAATATAGCTAGCCCAAAGAAGAGTATTTCTCAATCAATCCACTGAGCATCTGAGATGAACACACACTTTTCAGATGAAGAAGTACAAACAGCAAATAAATATGTGAAAAAATGTTCAACAGCACTGGTCATTTGAGAGATGCAAATTAAAACAACACTGAGATTCCACCTCACCCCAGAAAGAATGACTAGTATTAAGAAATCAACCAATAACAACTGCTGGAGGCGCGGTGGACAAAAAGGAACTTTTCTCCACTGTTGGTGGGAATGCAAGCTGGTGCAACCACTGTGGAAGTCAGTGTGGAGATTCCTCAAAATGCTAGGATTGAAAGTCCCATTTGACACAGCTATTCTCCTTCTGGGTATCTTCTCAAAACATCATACCACAGTGGTATACGTGCACCCCTATTTATAGCAGCACAGTTTATAATAGCCAGATCTTGGAAGCAACCTAAATGCCCATCGACTGAGGAATGGACAAAACAGATGTGGTATTTGTATATAATAGAATACTACTCAGCTATAAAAAATGATAGGCTGGACATTTTTATAGGTAAGTGGATGCACTTTAACAATATACTTATTAGTGAAATAAGTAAGTCACACATGTGTAAACATCGTATTGTTTCATTAGTGTGACAAGCTCAAAGAAAAATTACATATATGTTTATGTATATGTATATAAAAAATAATTAAGATAGTTAAAGAAAAAAAAACACAATGGCCTCCTTTGTCATCCACATGGCCAGTCCAGAAGTAAATTCAATGCCTCCCTTCAATGAACACCTCTGTAGGTTCTGCCTCCCCTTCTATACCTTGTCCCAATCTTTTTGTCCCAGAAAGAATGACCTCAACCAAAGCAATGACTGAGGTCACACATGCCTTTACCTTAACTAACCCACTGTGAGCCATTTTGATTTGACTTTTGGATGTCTTAAGAAATTTTTGATGTGCTATAACGTTTTTTTTTTTTTTTTTTTGGATGTGGATATCCAGTTGTTCTAGTATATTTATTGAAGGGACAATTCTTTCTCCACTTAATTGCTTTTGCATCTTTGCCAGAAATGAATTGTCTGTTTTGGGGCTTCATATTGGTACCTTGGTGGTTTGTTTATCTTGATATCAATGCTGCTTTGTGAAGATTGGCATAACTTTGTGATAAGTCGAGGGACTGGGGAGGGTTGAAGCTCTAATTTTGTTCCTTTATCAAAGTTGTTTAGACTATTCTGAGTCTTTTGTATTTCTACAGAAATGTAAGAATCAAAATGTTAATTTTTATGAAAAATGATGTTGGCATTTTGAAAAGGGATTGTGTTTTCTGATCTTTATTATTTTCTTCTATTTGTTCTTGGTTTTATTCTGTCTTTTATTTCTAATTTCTTAAGGAAAGATATGAGGGTATTTCATAACTTTCTTCTTTTCAAATAAATGTATTTGGTGCTAAAAAAATCCACTGTTAAAATTCACTAACCTCTAGTGCTGGCTGCACTTGGTGGAAAATACCTCCTGATATCTTTGAGTCCTTAGCATTTTTTTCTTGTTCTGTGCCTTGGTCCACAAAGAGCTCAGCTAGCTGTTCAGACACTTCAGACCAAAAGCAAGTCTCACATGTCAAACAATGAGTATAACTTTTTTAAACTCATAAAAGGATATTCAGCAGCCTGATCCAAACATCTTTGCTTCTAGGTCATGTGTTCTTCACAAATTAATAAAGTTGTTTAAACCCCAGTGCAATTTTCATTCTAGCAACGTTCAGTCATTAAAAATAATTTTCGGAGAAACCCTATTATAACAGAAATCACTGATCCTTAAATAAGCTAGTGACTTCATATGTTTTGTGGGATTCATTGTATGTTGCTTTCCTTAGTCAAAATACTATAGAGAAAAAGCTATAGTAGAGATGACATTTCAAGTGTATATCTCTGTAAAACCATCTCAAAATTTAGTGTCCATGACAGTAAAGCTCACATTTCTGTATGTAGACTGGGATAATATGGGTCATTCTTCTGCTCCACAGGATATCAGCAGAGTTGGAAGCCAGAGTCATGTAGGTCTCAAGTGTTCTAGAAAATCCAAGATGGTAAACTCTCAAGCAATCTGTTGGTACTGGCTGTCCACTAGCAGCTCACCTAGCTGTTGCCAAAGTGTGTTTGTACTTGTGCAGTTTTTAGCATGGTGGCAGGGTTTTGAGGAGTCTCACAAGAGTATTCCAAAAAAAAAAAAAAACCAGGAAACCATTAATTCCAAATATTTTTGGAACCCAGACTCAGAAGTCTCAGAGAATTCATTTTTTATGTAAGAAAGGTAAAACAGAATTTCATAACAAAATAAGAAGAGAATAACAACCGTTAACACATTATATGTTGTTATCTTTAAAGTAGTTGCTCAGGGTACAATTCTATTGGTCAAACCTGTCACATGAGCAACCCAATTCAAAGAGGGGCACCATGACTCTTCCTAAAAGAATGGGCACAAAGTAAGAGGGAGGAAGATGTAGGCATCATCATTAGAGATGATCTCCAGCAGAAATCAAACTCTCTCTGCCTCACAGAATTTTTTTCTGTCTGCTGATGGACAACCAATGAATTCAGGGAGTAGTTCAAAAGAAAAATAATATTGCAAGAGAAGTTTTTAAATTTTATTGAAACATAGTAAAAATAAAAATGACTTTGGAGTCACATCACGGTTATAATCTAGGCTCTATAACTTATGAACTAATAAAACCTACAACAACTCACACAAACTGGATATCTGGATTATTATCCTACAAAGTCAAATTGAGGAAAAATGGGCAGCACATACACCTGAGATGGCAAGTAAAATATCTAATAAATAGTGAACATGGAGGAAGAGAAAGGGATGGGCCTCTCGGGAAACCACCCCACCGGGCCTCAGCACCTTCAACCAGAAGACAACTAAGTCTGCCTTCCGGGGGCCTGCACAACCGGCGTGGAACCCAGGAAGAGAAAGAAATGGGCCTCTCGGGAGCCTGCCCCACCAGGCCTGACCACCTTTAACTAGAAGACAACTAAGTCTGCCTTCTGGGGGCCTGCACGACTGGCGTGGACCCCAGGAAGAGAAACATGCGCCCTGCCCACCCCCGTATGCCTACCGGCATTCAGGCTAAGAATCAAGGACAAAGCTCTGTTTCCTGCCCCCACCCTGTAAAGCAACCTGCTCGCTCAGAGGTCTGGCTAAATTGATAGCAACTAAGGTACATAAAACAACTAAATGCTAGTACTGTTTTGTTCATTTTGCAGACCTGGGACTGGCAGCCTGAGCATCTCTCTGGAAGATGACAGTACGCATTGTAGCAAAAATGGGGGATTCTCTTCTGTCTTGTCTTCGAGGCCCAATATTGTTCTCATTGTTTTGCTTTATTCTGATTAATTTTTTGCCTTATTTTATACTCTATTTTTATTGGTTTTATTGTGGGTTTTTTGCTTTAATTTTACTATACCTGTTGGAATGGTCAACTATTCTGAGGATGACAAGATATACTATGGTAGCTATTGTTTTCATAGTATCTTTCTTTGAAGTTCTGTACCAGTTCTACTGCTTTTTTTTGATTGAGTTTGTTCTGTTGTGTTTTGTTGGATTTTACTATCTTTAAAACAAAAAAAAATAGTGAATATATCACTAAGAGAAAACCATTTGTCAATCTTAAGAAAATACATTCAGTATCTCAGCATGGTCTGAGACTATTGTGAGGCTCCTCTGAAAGTTAACATAATCACAACTCATAAAAGTCAAAGGATTGTGCCTGTCCTCATGCCAGGGCTAAGAAAAAGGGCAAAAGGCCCCAGGGTAACTGAGGAACTACAATGCAACCATGGGTCATAACAGGCAGCGAGAAAGGAAACACTATGGCTCATCTGGTTTGTTTATCAGGTTCTCTAAATTAAAAAGTAATTTTAAATTAGCATGTCTCAACCAGGCTTCTGAGATCCCATACTAAATCTGCCTGTGGAACTTGAGAAAATTGTGTTTGCTATCCCTCCTATCTGCAACATCCTTCTGCTGAATTTCAGTTCAGCATTTTGATCTCAGCTCAGAAGTCACCTCCTGCGAGAAGGCTTCCCAGAGACACCCATGGTTCAGTTTCGATTTTTATACCTCTCATTTGGGTTTTCAGAGACTATTGAAGTTTCAGTATGTTTAATTATCTTATCTCTTCTTCATTATACTGAGCTTCTTGGAAGCTAATGAAGGTCTGGTGCAATGCCACTCTCTTCTACCACCAAGACAGCAAAACAGATTGACAGAAAGCAGGAAGGAAGGAAGAAAGGGAGGGAGGGAGGGAGAAAGGGAGAAAGGGAGCAAAGGAGTGAGAAAAGGAGAGATAGAATGGGAGATAGGGAAGAATTTACATATTCGGTTTATTCCCAGTCTCCAAAACACATAGCCATGTGAACTCCACCAGGAGATTCTAAATCAGTGAATAAACATTTTTATAAACTCTAATCTTAAAGGATAGCCAGAATTGAAATTTATTGCTTTATTTTTGACAACCAAAAAGCTACCTAAAACTAGGAGAGATTTAGTTTATTGATCTAAATTTTGTTCATAAAATCCCAGGGTAGGGATATTCTATGTTTCTCCTGGTTCAAATATGAAGACCAAGAAACACAGTTCATTTTTGGAGTACTTACTACGTATCGAGTACTGATCCAATTGCCTGAAACGTATCTAATTCTCACTGTAACATCCACAACTACTTGGAACCATCTCCACTTTCACTGACAAGGAAATTGAGGAATAGTTTAAAAAAAAAGAAAGAAAGAAAAAGTAATTCAGGTCAAGTAACAGGTAAATCCTGGCATCTGAAAAGAACCATGTCAGTGTAGGAACTGTGCCATGTTAGCTTTATGCATTGCTGCTAAGTACATCATCAAGTGCACATTGAAACTCGAGAAACACTTATCAGAAGCAGCACAGGGCTTACCTTACCTCTTTATGATCAGAAAGCATGCAAATGATATAAAATAAAGAACACCTCTCTCCCCAAAAAAAATAAAACATTCAAGTAAGAAGTGGATCTTCAACTGCTGCACAATTACTAAAACTGAGAAAATAGTAGAAAATGGAATATAAATTAATACAGCAGAGAAACAAGTTCAAACTGAGTGAAATGCTTCCTGTGCAAAAGCTGAGATACTTTCAAGAAGTGTTCCCTCTGGGCCTCCTTTCCTTCCCACCAAAGTTTAGTAGTAGGACTCTCACTATGTAACTTCTTTGTGCACATGACCCATACTTAAAAGCCCTCTAGTTAATAGCCTGGAAAGTTTTGAAATTTTTGAGCAAATATCACTTTATAGTTGGTTTGTCTTGATGAGGAGATCCTGTAAAGATCCTGTAAAGACACAACATTATGCATATAATAGAGACACTCTGTAACAAACAACTGCAAGTGGAAGAGAGTGAGAGAGGAGATGCTTAAACAGGCAGTTAGAAATTCTTGAAATCAACATATCGGTCTTAAATCAGGGGAGTGACAAGGCTGACATGATACAGATTAGATGAGCAGGAATTGGCTCACCTTGAAAGACAGAAGTGGATCAATAGACAACAGTGAACAGGACAGTGAGAAAACAAGTATAGATGAAAATTAGAAGAACAACATCCTTAGCAGTATTGGCAGAGTGGTTTTTTTTCTCAAAAATCTCTGGAAAGAATGAATTAGTAATAAACATTGCGAGTGGCATAAATCTACCTGGATATCATTTGTAATCATGCTTATGCATAAATTAACTGCTTAGAAATCTGTATATAATAAATTTCATGGTGAAACTTCAGTTATTCTCAATTATTTTTGATGTCTTTGTAAACTGTGGAGTTATAAAAACTCCCTCCAGAAGTCCTAATCAAAGGAAAGCAAATGAATATTTGTGCTGATATTCTCAGTGTTGAGAGGGCAACGAGTGCGGAAGATGGACCCTAACACTGAATCATCCTGCACACTTTCCCTATGCCTCATGTAAGTAAGCTGGCTGCCTAGAATACACACTGGGAGGAAACAAATATTCATAATAATATATAATATTGAGTGCTTTATGTTTCTTAATTTTCAATCCTTTTAGGAACTCTGAGGTAAATGCTGTTTTGATTTCCTCTTTAATGATAGAGAAACAGAGGTAAAGATGAGCTGTTATATCCTCAAGATCAAAGAGTTAAATCATATTCTAATCAGAGAGGAAACAGGGACATTAAATAAAATATAATTTCTGTCATTGAAAAAATATAAATCTTAACCCTTGCTGAAGAGTACGGCTCCAGTGCAGCACTCTGATGCATATTTTATGTTGGGTAATTTGTACTGCATTGTTTGCTTTGAATAGGTGTGTTTGTATCTTACAGTTGGGACTGCTTACCCCAAAACACCTATGAACTATATTATTTAAAGTTTTCTTCCCTCCTAGCACTGGGGTACTCATATGCCAGAAAAATTCACACACACACACACACACACACACGCAAATGGAACTCAACTTTTACCTCGCACCATAAACAAAACTAACTCCAAAATGGATCACCACCTAATTGTAAAATCTGAAACTATAAAACTTCTAAGAAAAAGTAGGGGAACAACCTTGATTTATATGAAGCTTTCTTAAATGGGACACAAAAACCACAATGCTAAATAAACAAATTTGATAAATTTACCTTTATTAAATGACCTCTTCCCTATCAAAAGTCAACCTAAAGTTGACTGATGATGATTAAGGACTAGGAAGGGTGCCCAGGAGGTGGAGGGGTAGAAGGGTAGTTGGATATGATGAAGGAATACTGTATGCATGCCTAGAAATGTCACACTAAATCCCATTGATTTGTACAGTTAGTACATGTCAATCTTTAGAAATTACCTTACAAACAGAACAAAACCTGAAGTAGCCCATCTGTAATAAAAAACAAACAAACAAATAATAATAAAGAACAATATTTATCGATATGCCTGTGAGGGATAAAATCAAAATCCTAACTTCCATTTAGAATATGGGGCTTAGCTTTGTGAAAATATACATGTGTAATTATGTAGAAAAATGTGCTAAAAAGTTATTTTTTAAAAAGACACCAAAAGAGAAAATAAGACAAGATACCACAAGCTAAGAGACATTATAAATGTGTATCTCAGAAAGGGCTTTTATTGAGACTATAGAAAGAACTCTTGAACTCAATAGAATAAACAAATTGCCAAAAGAAAATGGTAAAATATTTTAACACACACTTCTCAAAAAAAAAAAAA
>RJWM01039719.1:0-15943 GCA_004363535.1 Dasyprocta punctata
ATGGGGTGTATTCGATGGGCCCAGGGAAGCAAAGAATGCCAAAGTCCGGGAACATCACTATGGAGAAAATCAACACGCAGCTTCAAAGGAGGACAGAAAGCCAAAGGAGTCATGACTCAGGGCAGAGGCCATCTGCTCTCTCTTTAATGTTTGCGTACTTGGTTTGAGCCCTCCTGAGGTCAGGACACACTGCTAGCAGAGATCCAATCCTCTCCTCACCCACTGCGGAGACTGGGCAGGGAGGGCCCAGTTGCTCAGCTCTAAGCAGCTGGGGTGGGAAGGCAAAAGCCATGCTTGGCAAGAAAAAACAAAAATCAGAATTAAATTGGATTCTAATCCACTTAACCTGGATTCATTTAAAGGACCAGGAAAACTGTCCCCAAAACCCAGCAAGGCCTTGAAAATGATTTTTACGCATTGCTGGAGGTGTGCTGAATTACTGAACAGTGATGGTGTATCTTGGCAAGCTAAGGTCTACGTGGTCTCATGGAGCCCACATTCCTTAGAACGCAGCAGATACTGTTTGTCACCGAAAATGACTTCCTGGCTCCATCAGGCTGAAGTGTGGTGGCGCCCTCAGTTCATGAACCTGATTCTTTCCATGATTCTGGTTGCAAACAGAGTTGGATGAGAACTGAGTTGAAGGCAATGGTCAGGGTCCCTGCTGACCTTATGGTGACATCTGACTTGGTTCTCCTCCAGCAGTGGTGTCTCTATTCCCAGCAACCTTGGAGAGGAGGAGGAAATAAACATGCAACATAATGTCTGGACATGGTTCATCCACAGGGTGAGGTCCTGAAGGCCTCTCTGAGAAGCTGCACCAGACCAGAGAGCTTCTTGAATGAGCAGGGGGGCAAACTCAATTCTGCGAGAACCGTGCCACTCCTGAGGTCACCAGGGACCAAGGGTGTGGCCCACTTGGGCTAGAGCCTACCTCACCCCTGCCCCCTTCGTTAAAATAAGTGACCTTTCCCAAAGAGCTGTGCAGATTTATAAATGTGCACATCTTTTTGAGCTAAGTATACTAATAAACAAGCAAAGCTGGGTTTTTTGTTTTTCCTTCTATAATCCCTGAGTGAAAATTAACAGAAACATTTGACTTTCCCTCTTTCAGGGACAATATGCCAAACCAAATTCCTGGAAGAGGTGTAGAGTCAGAACCACGTGGTTTTCAGAGCATAAAAATATTTTAACTCAGAACCAAACTGGACGAGTTTCTCTGCCTTGCAAGCATCACTGAGAGTCCCAGCGGCGTTCAGGCCCTGGAGCGTAGCCCTCTGCTACAGGGAAACTCCACAGGCTGGAGCTCAACGTCCACCTCGGCGGCGACGGGTATTTCCACGATGCAGAAGTAAAGTGTGAGAAAAGCACAAGGAATTCACAAGGTCCCCAGCTCGGTGCGGTCTGGCATACAGCTGCCCAGGTTGGATGGCAGTGGAGTCCAAGAATAACAGATGGAGCCCTGCAAAGGTTTCAACAGAAGCAAATACATCCGATGTTTGAAAAATCATCTGACACCTGTCACCAGCATGCCCTCTTTCCGCCTGTGCTTGTAGGATGGTTGTGCGGCCCACCCTCCTGTGGGGAAGGGTTCTTCACCCACCCCCAGGGGGCGACCTGGACCCACACCGCTCATGGTCAGAGCTGAGCTGTCCGCAGGGCTCAGCAAACCTATGCAGGACCCTACGGTTGCATCCTCCAGTCTAAGAGCCCAGAGCGGGGTCTAAAGGTCCTCTGCATGTTTCTTAAGAAAAGACACAGGCCAGAATTCTTAAGGCGCTGTTATTTTTTAAAAGCAGCACAAGGAAAGTAGTTTAAAATAAAATTGCATGAGAGTTATTGCTCAGGGGACTCAAAGCTTTCGTTTGGAGTAATTAAAAAGTTTGGGAAACAGATATTATAGTATAATATCACATGTATCATTAATTACCACTGAACTGTACATTCAAAAGTGATTAGAGTAGGAAATCTTAAGTACTACATAGACACCTACCACAATAAACACGTGAGACACACAAAACAGTTGAAGAAAGGCCAAGCTCCGATCCAAAAGGAAAAAGAAAATTGTTCATTTACTCATTCATTTTTCTTTCAACTTAAATTTAGGCATTTGCAGAAGAGACCAGTCCTAGCAAGTCCTTTACACACCCATCTGCAGAAGTAAAAACCCCACAGCAAATGTCACAGCTGTTAGGGATCAGAGACACACAGCAGCAGCAGACCGGAAACAGGCAGTGTGCTCCAAAGCCAGGTCTTTATATTCCGAGTTAGGATACAAGTTGCCTCTCAACTGGAATCCAAAACAACCTATTCTGCTGAACTTTACCATGGGCCATCAGAACACTCATCTCTAAATCATAAACACATGAATGCCAAAGTAAGACAAAGTTAAAAGAGAGAGCCCAGATGCAATCAGGCTGAACCGCATGAATCGCTGATATTCAGCTCTTTTTGACCTCTAAAGGTGGCAGTGTCATGTGGGTCAGCTGAGTGCACGGGTTTATTTCTCTGGAAGCAGTCACCGCACTACAAGAGATATCCAAGACCTGGCCCCTCGTGGGCCAACATACAAACAGGCCGATGTTTTTTCCCTTAAGAAAAAAAAATAAGGAGGTTGGGCCAGTTCCATTAAGTGAAAATGTTTTTCTTTACATACCAAGAAAAGGAGATGAAAGAAGCCGAGAAGAGGATAGAAAATAAATCAATAAATAAATAGCATGCAAGGGAATGACACCCAGGCCAGCCAAGCAGAAAAAAGAAACTGGCTGTTGGTGCCAGCATTTGGCTCAGAGCCACGGCATCATCATATCACTACTCTGGCGTCCTAAGTGCTGTCCCCAAACTCGCCTAGTGCAGCTGTCCCTGGCTAGAGCTCTCCCCAGGCCGGAGCTGCCCCTCCACCCCAGGGCCCCTCCTGCTGGCCCCTCCTGCCCCACCTGGGGGCCTCGCCAGCTGGTGCTCACTGGGTTCCGCCTGGGCCGCCTAGGAGGAGCCGGGTGCGCCCACAGTCCCTCCTGCTGCACCTCCTCACCCAGCAGCTGCCGGCGACCAGCAGCTGGCTGAGCCCGGAAGACTGGAGGGCAGCTTCCCGGCTGCTGAGATGAGACTCACGCATTCCTGGGCTTGGTGGGGGGCAGGGGGGAACCCAGCTGAAGTATCTGAGATCAGCACTGCCCCTCTGCGGTCCCCTTCCTTCTGCCCACCTAGCGTTGGAATCACCGCGTTCTCTATTTTTGGAGGATCTGCTCTGAAATGGAATGCAAGCTGGGCTGCCCCCTGCCCCCTGCCCCCTGCCAGCAATCAACAGGCCAAGAGCTTCCCTTGTGAGACAGGGGTGTGTGCAGATGAGCTTGGGGGAGATTTGTCAGCAGACTCCCCAAAAAATCTCAGACTGGGGTACAGCTTGGGAGTGGGAGAGGAGCAAATGGACAGGGCAGAAAGTGTGAAAATGTCAGAAGTGTAAAAAGTCACTATGCTAACGAACTCGTCACCAGGTTCCACAAAATCAGCCCCATACCAGCAATCCCAACAAGACAAATCCAGAGGTCAAACCAAAAACGCTAGAGAGGGACTTAAATGGGAGAAGGGATTAGAAGCAATTACGACGGTGCTTCCCACGTGGCCTAAAGAAGCCCGACTATCGCCTCAGGGGTGGGGACGCCTGTGAAGAACCAGGGAATCCAGTGGCTTGTTTTGTGGATTAATAAAACGAGAAGAACTTTTAAAACCCAATCTAACTATACTTGTCGCAGATAAAAAGAGGAGGAGATGAAGGAGGGCAAGTATTTCTGGATGTGGGAAATTAAATCCCCAACAAGTAAATATTTTGAAAGACCCCCAAATCAAGATAATCCAAACTGAAAATCCAATGCGACTGTGGCACAGAATAAAAAGCTGGATGCCGCTTACTTGGGTGAATTAAATGGACTGCCCTTTAAAATACAATTAGGTAAGTCGATATCACTCTAGGCTGCACCAGAGCAATCGAATTAAGACTCTTCCCAGAAAAAGATCATCAAAAAGCCCAGTCTCGCCCAAGGAAAGTTCTCACTGAGAACACACTGTCCAGCTCTGCGGGGCTCCCGAGCGGTGCTACAGTGGGTGCCCCGCACCCCTCCTGCACATGCTGGGAAGGACGCCAGGGGCGGTCTCTCAGCTGTATCCGTGCTCTGCAGAATGCGGGACTTTTTAAAATCTCCCCTTCTGAGACTTCTCATTTGCACTTCCGATGGTCTGCACACAGCCTGGTGGGTTGAAATCAGGGATCACCTCCGGCAAGCGGACTGACCGGCCCTGGCCACGCCCACTGGAGGTCACGGGGTGCCTGCTTCTCCATGGTGTGTGAGCGTCTCTGGGCCACTGCTTTTCCCGCCTGCACACACTTCCCAGAGAGCACAGCGTGAGCCGAGGTCACCAGGGCTCATCTTGGTCCTCTATTACTAGCTTCGACCAACAGTAGTTTAGATTTTAGAGTCCAAATGAAGTTTGAAGTTAACATGAAAACTATTCCTAGCCTCCCCGCAACTACCCAAATCAAGCCCCCAAGTCTCATAGGATCTGAAGATGATAAGAAAGGGTGCCCTTTTGTGAGGTCACACTGGACAATGCGCGATTATCCCCAGTTACCAGGTGTCCACGAGGCTCCATTCCAGGGTGGACAGGCCTCTGCCTGGTCTCTAACACAGACAGCAGGGGTTTTGGTTTGTTGTTTGCCTTTGGGGACACTAGAGGTTGAACCCAGGACCCTGCACATGACCTACACTCTCAGCCCTTTGAATTTTGAGACAGGGTCTCACTGAGGTGCCCAGCCTGGCCTTGAGTTTGCTGTCCTCCTGCTTTAACTTCCCGAGTAGCTGGGATTACAGGTGCGTGCGCCGCACGTGACTGAACGGGAGTTGTAAACTGTTTTGCAATCTACCCGAGAGTTACCATGATGTTGACGGCACTCCTGGCCACACAGGAGGTGAAATAGCAGCTGGGAGGGAGCTGGGGAGGGCCGGAGAGTGGAAAAGAAGAAGCCCGAGCTGCAACGGGCCAGAGGCAAATCCCCAGCCTTATAGAAAGCCCTGCTCCTCATTTTCACCTCTGCCTCTTCCAGCGGTAGTCCTGGAGGTCCTGGTGGTCCGCGCAGGGAGCTGGAGAGTACTTTTGCCTTCGTCGCAGGCAACATGACCCTCATGTGCTTTTCAGGAAGCGTCTCACCCGTCACTTCTCAGGCGGGTGGCCCAGTATCGCCCACGCCCTGGCCCACCCGCCAGAGCCTACAGCTGCACACAAACCCCATGCACGGTCACGGTTCAGATGCAGCGCTCTGAATCAGAGGAAAAGACTATTTGCCACTTTGAAAACTGTGCCGACCCTAACAGGTCCTATCTGGGGAACAAAAGCATCACAGGGATTATTCTGAAAGATAGAAACAAATACCTGTTTACCACCTGATCTTGAACACTGATACTTTATGGTGCAGACTAACATGAAAACTAGCATTTTAAAGTGTCTTTTAGAGCACACTTTGGTGCACCGAGTTCATTCACGTGGTTGTGTAACCACTGCCACCCATTGTCACAGCGTCGTCACCTTCCCAAACTGAAACCCTGTGCCTCACCAACACCAACTTCCCACTCTCTCCTTTCCCAAGAAATGCCAGTCCCTTACCACCTTTTCATAAGCTGCCAAATTGAGGTGACACATCCTGAAAAGCTACACTGGACAGGCTTGACCAGGACAAGGCCACTGTACCTCTGTGACCCGATTCCTCCAGGACTTTATCCCAGCCTGGTTAAAGAGCAGACAATCGTGCCCTGAGCTCTAGGACTAAGTCAGCAGCTGCCCTTAATCCTTGGTGACGACTGTCCTGTGTTCCGTCCTCAGGGGTCTTGTGGTGGAGGAGGAGAAGACTAAGTAGGTCAGTAAGACTAAGTAGGTAAGTAAAGAAAGAACCCAGTAAAGAAAGAACCCAGGGCTGAATCTTTCGGCCAGTGCTACTGCTTTTTTTGAGACAAGAGTCTTGCTAAGTTGCCCAGGCTGGCCTTGAATGCTGAAGCTCACGGGACACGTGATCCTCCTGCCTCACCTCCTGAGAAGCTAGGATGACAGGTGCAGGTCGCCGTGTTCACCTCTGCCAGTTCTTCATCTAAGCCTAAACCTCGTTCCTTACATCTTGCCTTACTTTTCTCATGTGGTAAACTCTACAGTTTCTACACAAATCACTGCACTGATTACACTCGTGTTTGGAAATTGGGCAATATAAAGCAAATAGTCAGTGACTGACTGAAGAGTAGAGATGAAGGGTCAGTGCACCCTTCATATTTAAGGCCACATTATTGGGGGTTTGTTCTTCCTAAACCCACAAGCTATCACCATCAGCAAGAATGACCTGACTGGGGCTGGGGATATAGCTCAGCAGCATAAACACCTGCCTAGTAATTGCAAGGTCCTGAGTTCAATCCCTGATACCCAACGAAAAGAAAAAAAAAAAAAAAAGAATGATCTGCCGGTCTACTGTACAACTCCCTGAATACCACCCACTGACTGGGTGCACACTACCAACCATGAGTCCAAGGCAGCAGCTCGGGAGGAAAGCAGGGTGTCTGCGACCACACAGGGCAGCGAGGATAGTTAGACAGGCGCAGGCAGAAAGCACTGCGAGAGTCAAGGACTTGGCGCTGGGTGAAATCAGCCCATCACCGAAGGACGGGTGCTACGCAGTAGCACTGGGGTGAAGTAACCGCAGGCGTCAAGGCCAGGCAAACAGGAAAAGGCAGGACCCCGTGGCTGGAATAGCAGCAGCGGGAATGAGCGCTGAGTTTCAGATGCAAGGTGACAAAGTTATGTAGATCCCCTGCGTAACAATGTCACTATCCTTCACTACTCAAAGGCACACCAAAACCTAGTTAAGATGGTCAAATGGATGCTGGGTACTGTTCGGCCTAAAACTTTTAAAGGTTTTTGTTTTCACTAGTCCATGTATGCAGTTCATAATAATTACACTTATCATGGGGAACTGGTACAGGCACAGAACACATCTTAATTCTTCCTATGTTCCCTCTCTCATCCTCCACCATCATTTTTTTTAACAAGAAAATAAGTTTTTTAAAAAGGGAAGCCACAAAGCACGATTCCATTCCAAGCTGTGTTACAGTGCTTTTGGGAACACGGTCACATTAAATGAAGGACATGGCTGGAATACTATTTTCCTTTCCACAACATCTTGAGAAGTAAACACGGGGCTAAAAGGAAAGAAATTCTCATCTGGAGAAGCAAGAAGGGAAGACAGGTTAAATAATGGCAAGGCAGAAAACTACTGGTGCCTGGATGGGGCCTCAGACACTTCAGCAGTGCCCAGAGCTTAGCGGAGAGAAATTCATTTATTTGGCCTTTTGCTTATTTTCATTCATTCTGTGTTCTGGTCTGAAATCGGTGCCACCCCCTGCCCCAGCTCCTGGGTTGACATCTCGCCTCCAGCAGTGCAGTGGAACTGGGGGTGGACGCCTTTGTAGACTAATTAGGTGCAGAGAATGGGGCACTCTTGAAGCGGATTAGTGTCTTTGGAGAAGAGACCTCCAGGAACTGCCTCGCCCCTAACGCCCCAGGAGGACAAAACAAGAAGTCAGTCTTGTATGAAGCAGGGAGCAGGGCTCTTGCTGGACACAGAAGCGGCAGCTACCTCCATCTTGCCCTTTCCGGCCTCTAGAACCGGGAGAAATGCGTCTCTATTGTTTATAAGCCGCCCTGTCTATGGTATGGCATGGTATTCTGACATTGAAGCCTGTAACAGACTAAGAAATTAGGAAAGTTTAAGACTTTCCATTTTGTTTTTTGTTTTGTACTGGGAATGGAACTCAGGACCTTGTGCTTGCCAGGCAGGTGTTTATGCCACTGAGCTACATCCTGGCCCTAAGTTTAAGACTCTGAGGAGGGCTCAGACTGGTGCTCAGAGGCCGGAGCTTGTCTAGCATGGAGGGGGCCCTGAATTCATCTGCGGCCCCATGAAGAGGGATGACGACGAAGAGGAGGAGGAGGTGGAAAGGGAGAAAATTTTAAAAACGAAATGGCAAATATCAAGGCATCTGAACCTGTTCTCATGTATTATTATCTGCACCCTACACTTCTGGCTCTGGGAAAAAGCAGAAGGTAGGACAGACACCCAGGAAAGAAGCCGGAAACCCCAGTGTTCTCGTGTCCCAGACGGGTTCGGACACTCGCTGGGCTGCTTGTGAGGCGTGTGTCACATCCGCCACACCCCACTGCGTGGACAGTCCACAAGCCTTCTGCGACTCTGATTCATCACCTAGAAAACCACTCAAGATGTGTGTGCGTGTGTGTGTGCGCGCACGCATGCGTGTGTGTGAACTCTCAACACACCTGCCGTGCGGTGAAACAAAGAAGTGGATGTGCGAGAGCAGGGGGCTCGTTCTCACCTGACCATAGTCCGTCCGGAAGACCACGACGCCCTCTGCGCAGGAGTTCACAGTGCTTGGAAAATGCTGGCCACTTTCTCTCAGCCAGACCCGCGCTCCCTGCAGGCAGAAGAAACACAATGTAACCGTGACTTTGCATTTTCTCTCTCGGCCAAACATCACTCTCAAAATTACCGCGATGCCTGCACGGCTAAAGTTATTTTGAAAAGCAAATGTCTTGCTCATGCCATGAGGGCCTGTGTGAGGCGGCAGCCAGCGCCTTTACTGCCCACCAGCGCAGCAGAGAGAGAGAGCAAGGACAGCTCTGGGCTCCGTGGGCGACTGCGTGGGTCCGAGGCACCTCACCTGCCTCCCACCAGCATCCTACGAGGCGGGCACTACTCTCACTGTCATTTCATAGATGTGGGAACAGAGGTCTTCGGAACACAGAAGACACAAACCCGGGCAGCTGAGCTCCAGGAATCACAAGGTAACCCAGTCGCTGCCTGTCCCCCGCTTTGAGAGCCCTTTGGGTCCTGGTGGCTCCCGTGGTCCCAGGTAAAGCCACACACACCGGCCTACTTGGAGGACCCGAGGCCACGCCCGCAGTGCCCCACGTGCACCAAATCTCCATGTGGACTGCTCTAGACCTCAGTCTGCTACGAGGAAATTGCTAGGGTTACACCAGACACCCACATTTCCACGTCCTATTGCATTAGCCTTGGTGCTGGTTCCATTTTTGTTTTTTATTCTCCTACAAGGTAAGTGACCAGTGACTTAGGCAGGGACCCAGGTAGGTGTCGAATCAAACAGCTCCGACTCCTAACCCCGGCCTCCTTCCACGCTCACACTAATTCTCTTTGTCCCCTTGAAATAATACGCAAACAAACCAAACGCGTTCATAAATCCAACAATTAAAACATACCAAAGAGGTCACTTCAAATGGCCACTTTTCATGTATTAACTATGCGTGCTTGCTCATCTTCTTAAAAAGCAAAGTTTAAGAAGATATAAAATTTTCACCTAAGAGATCTTCCCTCAGAGTCGGTGATGACCTTGTCTAAAAATCCGTCAGCGAGCACCTAACACATTTCCGCTGCCACATTACGCGGGATCCCTGGGAAGTCAATCTTGAGTTGGATGAGAGAATTTGGGGCCGCCTAAGCAAAACCGCAGGGGCCCAGAAGGTGGGGAGCGTGGGCTCAGATGGCTCCCCAGGCATTTCCAAGATCGAGGCATGGGGAGGCCTGGACATTGAAATTGAACAGATTCCTTTCCCCAGTTATGTGACAATTCCCATAATTTCCCCAGGGCGCCCTGTGACTTTCCCAGCTCCCCAGTCACAGCCCCACGAAAGGCCCTCGCCCAGAGCACTCATGTCCCCGGATTATAGGAGTTTTAAATTGTTCGCCCCATCTACACTTCTTCAACCATCATCCCAAAGAGGGGTCGGAGTCACCCTCCATTAAGTCACCCTCCGTTAAGAGAAGGAAAACAACGGCTGAGATGAAAATGAAAATGAGCCGCCCCTCCTGCCCTCCCGCAGGCTGCCTATTTAAAGCACACACATTAGCACCAGCAGGGCCAGGTTCCCATCGCCCTTCGGTGAGTCACGTTCCTCTGACTGCGGCTCTGGGCTGAGACGCTGCTAACACATGGAAAGAATGACACTCACAACCGCCTGTCGGTCCTGATCTCTGTACTCGAAAACAGCTGCTCCCACAGAGCCCTGACTTCCGGCATCGCAAGGCCGCTCTCCAATTTCATTCCACACCCCAACGGCGCTATTTCTAACATCCCAGCGAAGGCTTCCAAGGGGCTGAACGCCTTTGCTCACCCTCTCTTTAATTCACTATCAAAGACCGCGACAGTTGAAAGCTTCGAAATACTTCCAAACGCACACAGCTACACAGTAGGAAACTTCCAAAGCCAGGGAAGGAGGGACTCTGGACAAGTCAGTGACTCACAGTGCATCTCTGTCCCAGAGACCAAGTCCTCGGCTTTCTGTGTGTGAGGGCCACCACCTGTGTCGCTTTCATCAGCATGGATTTCACAGCGCTGTTTCCCAATTTGTTAAAAACTGTCCATTAGGAGAATGAGATTCAGACTTCATTACTTGACATCACCAAGTCAATGGAAATTGTCACCGGGATTCAGATAAACCCCGCACCTTCCCGAGACCACACAGCACATACGCTGCAGCCAGCGGCTGCTCTGCCTTCCTCAGGGCCTCGTGGGCCCTTTACCTCCCCTTGCCAAAGCACTGCATGGCCCTTTGTTGACACAGTGCTCCACGATCAAACACCAGGCTCAGTTTCTGTGTCCAAAGGTCCTTTTCAACAGGTGTGAAGAGTGGCTGATAAGCCAGTTTTACAAGATTCCCAATCTGTGGCCCGCTGACCAGGTCCCCTCAGTCTATGATAAAGTCATCTTTCCAAAACGAAGATCGGAAAGGCATTCAAAATACTCACTCGGTTCTTGGACCAAGTAACAACTTGCCATCCTCACCAAATCCGGATGGCCAAGGAAAACCTCTGAAATGAATTCTGTGCAGATTGCTCTTGGCGGCTTCTCAGAGCCCCCAATCTTCCCACTTCCATTCCGTGAGAACAGAACATGTATGCCCAGGTCCAAGAGGTCACCACAGACATCTGAAAATGAAGCCCAAGCAGACATGTACCAGACCATCCGTGACAGAGTGGGGAAGAAAAGTTTGCCCACCATATGCAAACCATTACCATCTGTCACTGTTCAGTAAGGCTGATAATTTAATATACAATACAGGCAATCTAACATAAGGAGAAAGCTCCCAATTTGAGTAAAAATTGCCCCTATAAGCAAATGGAACGTGTTCAATCCTAGCATACATGTTTTATTAAAACTTGGACAAGTTTTTGTCTTAATCTCTAAGACTCATACTGTGAGCAGTAACTTAAGACTTTTCTGTACATTATCCCCAGTAACATTTTTGCAATCTGAAGCACTTGCACATAAATTCTCGTCTCCTTTGATCTTTAGAGCCATCCTGCAATACCATCCCTTCCTTCAAAAGTGAGGTTCATGGAGGTTCCATTTTCTCTTGCCAATAAGTAATTTCCTGGCTATAATAAAAAAGACTGACTCTCTGATATGTTGGGGAGGATGTAGAGAGGCTATACATGAATGTAAATGGTACATCCACCTTGGAAAACAGTTTAGTCATTTCTTGCAAAGCTAAAAATAACCTTATCACATATCCCAAAAATCCAACTCCTAGATACTTAATATCCTTAAAAGAAAAGAAATTTTAAAGTCTTATATGCAAGTATTTACAGCAGCATCATTTATAATGGCCAAATACTAGAAACAATTCAAATGTATAGGGACAAACAAAATATGGTAAAGCCACACAATGGAACTCCTCAGTATGAATTAAATAAACAAACAAAACACCAATATGGTATTAGCTTTCTCATCCTAGCTTAAAGGAAGAGAAATGAAAATTTGGCTCATGGTTTCAGAGGTTTTAGTCCATGGTTGGCTACTCCAAGGCAGAAACATCATGGTGGTAGGGCTGGTGGAGCGAAGCTGCTCACTTCATGATGGTTGGGAAGTAGAGCACCAGGGAAGAGGGCCTGAGAGTGACACACCCTCCAAAGGCAGCCCCAGTGAGCCTCCTCACAGCACGTTCGGCTATGGGTATCAGTGAATTAACCCACTGATGTATAAGCACTTCCATGATTCAATCACCTTGCCAAGGGTCTATTCATCCAGCAAGCTGACAATTATGATTCACCGACACAGATGTGTCCAATATATTCTCCAGCAAGGATGATCCTCAAAAATGTTACAGTCAATGAAAGAAGTCAAACACAAAAGACTACATATTGCAGTTTCCATTTAGTCAAGGTTTTGGAAAAGGTCACTCTATAGACACAGAAAGCAGATGAACAGCTGCCCAGAAAGCTAGATAAAGGAGAACCACTGATAGATTTGAGTGACAAAGAGCTTTTGAGAGTGATGAAGCTACAGGATTGTGGGGATGTACTAAAAGTCAGTCAACAGCACAGCTACTTGGATAATTTCAAATTGTTTAAACTTTAAAGAAAATCATTTTACTACTTAGTGTTACATGAATATTCTTAGCCATCTCATAGTAAGAAAAACCAATCCTGTTTCTATAATCGAGCAATGGGGAATCAAGAAATACACTCTGAAAATCCATCATGATAGATTCATGTTGAATTCTCTACTGTCCATTAACACAGAGTGGGGCAGCTAGGAGACTAAGTCCTAATCTAAGGATGAGACTGCAGGAGACCTTGTCACTGTGCTCAGCAACTAGCTGTGTCCCATGGGAAAACAAAGATTAAACCCCCGGTGAAGTGACTCGTGTCTGGCAGTGCCAACCCTACCCCAGCCAAGGAGCTTCACGGGCCCCAGCCCTGCCTGCCATTCTCTGTTGTGTAGAGTGTGGTTCCTTCTATGCCCACGGCACAAAGCCTGACGTACTGACCTCCTGGCCCTCTACACACACCGCTCCTCACCCCTGCTTTAAGGTAAAGAGGACAACCTCACCATCGCAGAGTTCAACCTACTTAGTAGTGCCCTTTTACAGACTAGTCTTCTTCTCTTGATTCGAAAAATAATTGTTTCTTTTAAAAAATAATTTAAAGCCAAGGTAGAGCAACAACACAAAAAAGAGGCGATGGCGTGCCTTAAACACAGAGTTATGAGACACATTCTACTCCCAGTACGCATACACTGGACAAGCACACAACTCAGCCAGGACTCAGGACAGGGCTCCAGGGCCACTAGTCCCCGCACCTGCTCACCTGGCCGACATCAGTCCCACCGTCCAGCACCCTTCAACAACCTACAGGACCGTGTCACGATTTTTAAAGATTCCAAGTTCAAATAATTTTAGACTGAATCAGTAAATTAACAGGGCTATTGTATCTGCAGTAAATTCAGCAACTAAAAGAAAGCTTTTCTCTTTTTGTCTGCAATGCCCAAATTTAGAAGATCTTCGGTAGTGAAGCCTGAGGTGGGGGTAGGGAACTTGTTCTTAATAAATTCCAGAATGTGGATAGTATGCTGTAATACTATGGCTTTAAATGGCACTTTTCCTCCTATTTTAGTCTCCCCGCCCCTCAAAGTAAGAGAGTCTAACTTAGGTGCTGTTTCTTCTAATTTTATTACTCAAACCCACATCAAAGGACACGTGGCTTTTATGACAGTCCTAAGGCATGTTTCTTAACATTCATGCTATATAGTGTGATGGAAAGAAACACACTGAACGTTTAAATCTAAAAAAAAAAATTGCAATAAAGACACATTGCCATTAATCCTCTCCGAAATACTCCTCTTCAGTTTGAATGCTTTATCCCATCACTCTTGCCGCTTCCTGAAGCAGTTCTGGAAGTTCTCTTTCCTGAGTGTCATTAGTTGTGATGTTGTGGCTGCCTTGAACTAAGTGACTCAAAATGTTGACTTTTCATGGTTGCTTTGACTTTGAGGAATAGCCAGAAGTCACACAGTGCTAGACACCCTCAATAAGGCGGAGGAGGACATACCCTAACGTTTTTATTTGACAGAAACTGCGGTAAACATTCGACCAATGAGGGAAGATGATCAAAACAGAACGAAAGTTTAAATTTTAAAGATTATTACAGTGAGACACATTATCATGAATTCTGGTCAAAATCCACTGCCTTGCTTTGAGCACAGTCAATCCACCATTCTTGGCAATGTGTCTTTTATTAAGGTTCAGGGATCTTTCTGGTTGAGAGTCATTGTTCTGGAGTGACACGAAATCCTGAAGTACAGTTGGACAGAAGGAGTTTGTTTTGTCAGCCACCTAATGAATGAAAGAAAACTCCACTGTCTGAATCCTACGGCCCTCAGCAGCCTCCACGCAGACAAAGCAGGGCTGGGGTGAATCTCATTTCCTGCGGCCTGGGGCTGGGCGCACACGGAGGAGAGGGCCGCAGTGGCCTGACGCAGACTCCGGGCAAACGCGCGGCAGAGGCCCCTGCCCGAGGGGCTGACGGTGGTGCCAGAGGGACTCTCCCCCTCCTCCCGTGTCCACCAGGCCCTTTTCTCTGAGGAAAGCTGGCTCCTAGCCCCTGTATGAAGATGACCAGCACTATGTGGGCACTGCATGTCCGCTGTGCTCCTTATTTAAACCCCCACACATTTTTGGGCCTCAGCGCAAACGTCCTCAGAAAGCTCGGCCCGGGTGCAGACAAGAATGCAGACGGGTGTGGTGTGAAAATGAACATGAAAAGGCAATCCGGGCCAGGGACAGAACTTGGGGACTGCAAGGGGCAGGGGAAGGTGGACGCTCGGCCTTGACTCTGCTGAGGAGTCACCATCTAGCCCAGCAGGGCCTGGAAATAAAGCACGGAAGTGACACTGCCACTCGCCCCAAAGCACCCCTGTGTCTGGACGCCCCGTCACTGCCTGGGGGGCTTTTCTGCACCCTAACCAAGAGCTCACAAACAGGGTGGGAGTGGTTAATAGCTAAGCCAGCCCCTGATCTGATTTCCTTGTCTCCTGGCTGCAGGCTTCGGACCCTAGGCCAGCGATCGTCTGTGAACAATTGTCTGGAACTCCAAAGAGGAAAGGTCCGACCTCGCCCATGGCTGAGACGACTCTGAATGGAATCTGGGTAGTTTCAGGCTCAGGTGATGGAATCAAAAAGCACCACCTGCACCACTCTAGGAGACAGGGAAGCAACGAAGTGAGCCTCGAGAGAGAGCTCATAATTCAAGGTGCTGGAAACACAGGGTTTAAGGACCGAAGCTTGTGCCTTTTTTCCTGTTGGCTGTGGCGTGACAATGGGTGTGTGAATGTTAACTCCATGAACAACTGTACCGTGACCATCAGAGCTGCGGCTGCCATTAAATTCCAGGGGAGAATGTGCTGTTGACTGCTTCAAACGTGTGTCACAGACATACCCCCCGCCCATGCGCCATGCAGGATGGATGGCTAACTCCCGAGCAGGCAGAGAAGTCTTTCCTAGAATTGCTGAATTACTGTGCACTTTTATGGGAAACATATTTCAGTAGTGTTGCTACAATGTAACTTCCAGCTCCATCATCACCATCGTCGTCTTCCTCATCGTCATCTCTTGGGCTTATGGATTTAGGGAGCATTTATCACACTAATATCATTGATGTGAGAAGGGTTCTACATACAAGCAATTCATCACTGCCTAAAAGAGCACAGTCCTTTTGCACACTGAGGCAGGCCTGCCTGCAGACACTGCTATAAAGTTCACGGGTGAATTTGTCCCGAATCTTGGCCTGCACCAGCTCTACAGAAGAGAGGACAGGAGAAGGATTGTGTGCTATCCCATTCCTTCAAAGATGACTAACTCTGTCACCAGTGTCAGCTACCAAGAGGAGCCTCTTGCAGGCAGACAATAACAGAGAAATATATGGGTAGCAGCAGGTGAGAACGACAGGCGGAAATGAAGGAAAACAGTAGAAGGTCTTGTTGTATTACCGATAAACTACCCTTTGCTCAAGGTTTCCAAGGAAAAGGTACAAAAACTCACT
>RJWM01039720.1:0-15933 GCA_004363535.1 Dasyprocta punctata
CACCCTCTTGTATGTGTGTATCATTTCATCTTGCTAATTCAGAGATGATCCCCTCATAGCTTACCACTCCTATTTCCACTTTTCTCCACATCAGCATCTTGAGAATGTAAAATGCAGAGCTGTCAGCAATATTCCATCCAGAAAGAGTAGTGTCTGGGTCCACGTGCAATAGTGCCTGCTTGCAGGCTGAGCTACTCCAACTCTGAGGCAGAAGGATCACTTGTATCTAGAAGTTAGTTGGTAACCATTCTGGGCAACAGAGACCCTATCTCAAAAAGCAAAACCCAATGTTAGAGTTTTGTTGCACAATAGAGAAGCAGAAGGACAGAGAAAGTGGCCATTTATTGAGGATTCGAAGAGGAGCCCTTCACCCACAGGGCTTTGGCTTTCTTCTCCAATGGGATAGAGAGGCAGAGGGTTATATGACCTCTGATCGGAAGTGGCGCATAGGGCGGGCATTGTTGACGCAGACGAACTGACTGGAATTTTCTTCGTGTGCAAATGGGAAAGTAACAATTTGGGCTGAAGGGGAAGAAGGCGGGAGTGGTCGTGGGGGTAGGCATTCCCGCTTTGACCTTCTGCCATAATTGTACAGTAATTTATAGTAGGGCAAGAACCTTTCACCCACTCCTCCCTGAGAAATGTAGTGTCTGTAAAGCCCCTCAAGCCTTCTTCAACAAATCCCACTTGTCTAACAAAGGCACATAGGAGAATTTATTCTGGTTTCTCTTGTCCTTACTATCAGTGCTAAGTTGCTAGATGCATAATGACCAGATGGAAGAGGGAGTCTGATTCCTAGTGTTTCTCATTTCCTGTAATATTCCTACCATGGCCGGTTTCAATCTACCAGCACAATCACTTAACATGGAGTCAGGAAGAGGTGCTGATAATTTGCTCTCAGGAGCCAGGGAGAGGTGGCTCCAGCATCTCGCAGTCTGACAATCCCTGTCTGAGCCCCAGCCCTTCTGCTGGCCTACTTCTTTCACCTGGTGTAACTGGCTAGCACTGGGCCCAGTTTGATTTCAGTTACCTTTGTGCAATAGAAAGAAGAATCTGGCAGGCTAGGAGATATTTTATTGATCACCAGGGACATAGCCATAAGATGGGGAAGCGCACAGGACTGCAAATTAGAACCCAATAGCCAGCGAAGGCCTTTTGGGCCAGGAACACTGCATCCTGGAATCCTCACTGTCTCCCACCAGTGTACTCATAAGACTGGGCAGCCAAGATGGGGCAACAGTGCAGGTGTCCCAGCCGGTGAGAGAATATGTGCTTCACTATGTGCAATAGGGTAAGGAGATAAAGTGGAGGGAAGACTCCTCGTTGCCTAAGACCACCTCCTCCTCTCAGAACCAACCCCAAGTGAAGGAGAGAACCATCTAAAATCTTGTAGTCAGCTGCTGTCTTCTCATTATTCCTGCAGGGAGAAAAAAGCATTAAAAATATCATCTAGAACAGGGGTACTAACCTTTCGTGGATCTCTTTGGGTTGCCTGTGATCTTGAATAAGGAAAATTTTTACAAGAGCTAATTATAAATTTCTATTTTTATTTTCAACACATGACGTTTTGTGCCTGGGGTGGTGCACAGGATGAAAACTTACTTAGACTCATAGTTTAGTTTAAACCCTGGGCTAAGGCCATCCTGGCTCAGTCGTCAAATTCTTGCCTCACATGCAGAAGGCCATGGGTTTGATCCCCAGCAAAACACACACACACACACACACACACACACATAAATAAAAAAATTCAAGATCCCTGGAGTGACTGCTTCATTGAGACTCATCACTGGGAGAAAGTCTCAGGAAAGCAGCAAACATCTGAGAAATCCCTGGGCTTTTATTTGTAACCCAAGGATGTGAGACCAAAGGTTCAGAAGAAGAGCATCTGTGTAGGAGCATGGGTCAAAGAAATGTGCAGGAACAGAATGTTATGCTGAACAAGTTTATGGGGGCATGAGGAATACAATGGCTGAAGTAAACATCTCTAAGAGTTACTTTATTTTTAATTCTGCTTGGCTGTTATCCTGCAGATCTGCTCTTATCTTTCACCATGCATTCCAATAGCACTGTGCTTTCGCTCAGGAGGTCCATTTACCTTTGCAGTGATTTCAGTCACTCTGCAGGTCAGTGATTGCCCACAATTTCCCTTTCTTGTTTTATAACCTAGGTTAAACAGAGGGGAGAAGATGTAGGATATATGTAGAATGACATTGGGTTTGGTGTAGAAAGGGCAGCATGGCTTCTGCATGGAGGATATGTTGGAACAGCATACAGAGAGCTCTTAGGAGTGCAAGAAAGAACAGGAAAGACTTTACTTTTTTGAGTGATAGAGTAATGAGAGCTGTCTTAAATACTCCTTGAAATCAGAAGGAATTAGATCTAGTATAAAATTCTATTCAAATTATCAACATTAAGTCATTTTAAAGAATTCCCAGGGATACCAGAGAATATCTTGACTAGTTCCAGAACACTGGAATTCAACATTATATTACTTCATATCTGTCATAAACTTCTTACACCCTAAACTGCAGCTCTCATCTTCCTGACTTCTTTCATAGGCTAAGGACTCCTGATATCCAAACACAATAATATAGTGATTTTTAAAGTCATAAATGTTGTGTTCTGGGCTGGGGATTTAGCTCAATGGCACAAGCACCTGCCTGGTAAGTGCAAGGTCATTAGTTCAATCCCTGGCACAAAAAAATGTTGTGTTCTAAAGGGTCTAATCTTTCATGAGTCCTTGATCTTAAAAGTCTGTTCACAACACAGCTGGGCGTGTAGATCATCAGCAGATTGTTTATCTGTGACACTGATGCCATGAGTTTGATCCCAGTACCAAAGGAAAAGAAAAGGTCTGTTCTCAACAGTCTGTAGTGATCCAAACCATGGACATACTAAGCTTCATCTAGTTTGGAATCATTTCTTAGCTTGCAGTGTTTTCTTTGCTGTACCCTTCTTCAAAACCCCAAAGTTCAAAGACTGTAATGTAAGATAGTTTCCTGTATGATGCCAAGACTTGTCCCCAGTACACTTTATAAAGACTTTCATTTATACCAATTGCAGCAAGTTTAGTGTTAAAAATTTCCATTTTATATTCCAAATTCCTAAAGGAAGATGTTTATCTTCCTAATCCACATAAAGCAGTTTCTGACATATAATCAGTCAATAAATATTTGTGGAAAGGCTAAATACACTGATGATCATTTTGTTTGTTTTGTTTTGGTTTTTGGAGACAGGGTCTCACTGCATAGTTGTCCAGATTTGCCTTTAACTCAGTATGTAGCCGAGGCTTGCCTTGAACATGAGATCCCCCTGCTTGGCCTCCTCAGTGCTACGACTATAGGTGTGTGCTACCACACACAGCTTCCTCTCCAAAATTTATTAGCTAGCTACCACTACTATTTCTGTTTTATAGATGAACAAGATAGGATTAAAAATGTTAAGCCGGACTGGGGACATGGCTCAGTGGTGCAGTGCCTCCGTGGCAAGTGCAAGGTCCAGAGCTTGATTCCTGGTACCACACACACACACACACACACACATGGTTAAACATCACGCTATGAAGTCAAAAGTAGAAAGTGAGTCCAAACACACCCCATGGACCACCTTGTTAGCCCTGCACTTTGTGTGCCTTGGTCTAACTGGGCTAGTACTAGGACCGAATGCCACTCCTGCAGAAGCTCACAAAGTAACATAGGATTTGAATTAGCATGTCCATCACACACACCAGAATGAAGAAAGGAATTAGTAAAGTTCTTGCACAGAGGAATGTTTTAGTACAAAGACATTTCCAAAAGACAAATGCAACTCCTTTGGATTTACTGGTCTGAATGCAAAACAAAAAATTACAGTAGTGACTTTCAAACTATGCTAGTCTGTGTAAAATTTACAAATTGTTGCAAAATGAGAAAATAATAACTGAGATTTTTGTGAAACTAATATATTTAGGTATTAAAATATCTTTAGCCCTGTCTAACTGCCTGTAATATTTATAACTTAACTGTCTATAATATTCTCCCTTCTGAAGAGCTATCTCTAACCATGGTTAAGAAAGAAGGGGCATAATTTCCATCCAGCTGCTTTGAGGGTCCATGAGGGGAGATTGCAGTTCAGGGACTTTCTCCAGAAAACTAATATAATAGGCTTCAGTTAGATGCCATGTTGTAGTTCAGCAGTTATGAACTCTTTTTACAAGGTTGATCTGGTGGATTTTTGTAAAAGGAGTCTAACAAATTTGCCATTGGTTCCTTCTGCATGATCACATAGAATTTGGTGACCTCTAGGCAAGAATAGACACATTTTCTGAGAAATTAGTGCATGTATGTCTTAGTTACTTTTCACTCGTTTTTGAGACAAAATACCTGATGCCTAAAATGAGGGAAGGAAAGGTTTATTTCTTACAGTTCCCGGGAGTTTCAGTCCATACTCAGTTGACTCCAAGGCAGCATGGCATGGCAGGGCAGCCATTCATGGCAGCCGCCAAACAGCAAATAAGGTGTATGAACCCAGCAAGAGAGAGAGCATGCCTTCCTCTCATCCTCACCCTGTATGTCGGCTCCACCCCTGGGTGGGTGCAGCACTCACATTGCCAATCCCAGCGCCAGACAAGAAACCAATCACGAATGCCAGACTCAGCCCCATCCAAATTACATGAGGCCTTGGGGGGACACAGGATCAAACCAATGCATTCCACCCCTGGTTCCCCAAGGACTCATGTATATTCTTTATATAAAAGACATTTAGTCCATTTCCAAGAGTTGTCACAGTCCTAACAGTCTCAGCATTGCTGAAAAATCCAAGTCCCAAATCTCCTCCGAGATCTATGGCAAATTCTTAACTATAACCCTCTGTACAAATGAAAACAAGTTAAACACTTCCAAAATGTAAAGGCACAAGACAAACATTACCATTCCAAAAGTTACACACAGGGGAATACAAAGCATTGGAACTATAGCAAGTCCAAAATCCAGCAGGGCAAACATTAAGTCCTGGAGTTCTACACTCAGCATCTGAAGCAATCTGGTTGCAAGCTCCAAAAGGCTTCAATGACTCCACCCCCACAGAACTTTCAAGGTTTTTTTTTTTTTTTGTGGCACCGGGGATTAAACTCACAGCCTCACACCTGCCAAACAGGCACTTAAGCCACTGAGCCAAACTCCTGGCCCTAGTTTTTTGAGGCAGGGTCGCACTAGGTAGCTTGCGTTGTAGCCCAAGCCAGCCTCAAACTCACAATGCTCCTCCTACCTCAGCCTCCCAAGTGCTGGGATTAAAGGTGTGCACCACCACGCCCAGCTACTTTCAAGGGTTTTAACTTCCATAGCTTTCCTTGGATGATCCACGTTCCTGGCTTCTTCAAATTTTTGGGTTTTCCACTGTATCCTTGGCTTCACCCTTACATCTTTACATATTGCCCTCTGCAGGCAGGGCAGAAGCTGCCTTGGCCTTAGAATTTGTCCATTTTCCTTGCACCTAAAAGCAGTGCCATGTGGATGCCGCCAAGGTCCGCTGCCAGCTGGAGCAGTAGCCAGGCTTTCCTCTCTCTTAGCTGTAGGGGTCGAGTATCTGGATTGCTGAGCTCTCTGAACCTGATTGTGAGGAACAGATTCTCTATACTGCTGCCATTCTGGAATCTGGTGTGGTCACCACCATTTTCGAACCTCCTGTGGCCTCTGTTGCCACTCTCGAACATCATGCTCTGCAGCTGTCTTCTCTGGGCAAACTCTTTCACTTTTGCTGGTTTGAGGCTGCAAAGGGTGGAGGCTGCCGGCTAATCAGGATGGCCTCAGGCCATCTTTTTTATTTCTTTGTTCCTTCTCAGCAATCGAGGTCTCAGCTCTACCTTTATAGTCCACAGCTTTCTGACCAAACTCACAATGTTTTAAATCATCATGCTGGGCTCTTTGCTCTTGATTCACAATATAAATCTGCCTGAAAGCCCCCAACAATAGCCATGCCACTGCCTAAACATTAGATTGCCTTGAAATTTATTTCACCAGACTAATCAGTACATCACCCTTAATCTCGGTCTCAGACAAAGTCTCTGGGCATGGGCAGAATGCAGACAAACTTTCTGCCAAGCCATAACACACATCATGTGGAATCCAACACTCAATGCAGTCCTTCTTCCCAGCAGAAACCTCCTGAGCCTGCTCTTTATTGGCAGGATTTCTATCAACCTCCTGGTCTTCTGAGCTCTGACAAGAATCTCCCATATGGAACAGCCTAAGCTGTTCCAGTGCCACTCTTTCAGGTGACATCTCTGAACCAAATGCAGGTGACATCTCTGAACCAAGTCCAGTGCCACTCTTTCAGGTGACATCTCTGAACCAATTCAGGTGACCACTCTTTCAGGTGACATCTCTGAACCAAATTCTTCCCACAAGCCATTCCAAAAGGCTCTTGAACCACATGGTCAGATTTAGTCACAGCAATGACCCCACTCGTGGTACCAAATTCTGTCTTAGTTATTTTTCTCTCATTGCTGAGACAAAACACCTGATGCCCAAAATTAGGGAAGGAAAGGTTTATTTCTTATAGTTCTTGGGGTTTCAGTCCATACTCAGTTGACTCTAAGGCAGCATGGTGTGGCTGCTGCAACAGCAAGGCAAACTGGCAAGAGACAGTCGACACACCTTTGTCCCACCTTTACACTGAAAGTCAGTTCCACCCCTGGATGGGTGCAACACTCACATCATCAATCCCAGCACCAGACAACAAACCAACCACAAATTCCAGATTCAGCCCTGTCCATAATTACATGAGGACTTTCAGGGACACAGGATCAAACCCATATTGGGCCCAGAAAGTAGATTGCCCCACAGAGGTTCTCCTTTGACCATCTCAATAGTAATGACACCCAGAGATCATGTACTTTCTATGTGACAACCTCTAGTGCCATCCAGTAAGAGGTTCCAACAATGGTACCACATTTAATCTGCTTAAGGGTGATCTGGGCACAAAAACCAACGTCAGTAAATTTGGCCCACCCTTCCATTCCCAAAAGCACATTGTTGCTTTTGATGTCTTTTTGGGGCATCATAACCTAGAGAAGCATCCTTTGTGAGAATGAATGGGAAGAAGCCTGAGCTGCTGAGTCCCACTCCCTGTCACTTGATGGCATAAACTGGGGCTGGATTGATTATCATGCAAACCCTGCAACACCTGCAAATATTCTCTGCATGCAGCAATGACCTGTGCTTCATCTTTGCAGGTTTCCATGACAGCATCAGTAAGTGACCCATAGTCAGGTACTCTATAACTACAAGCAATTCATCTCTTATCAAGAAACTGTCCAAGAAGTTAACTGTGTTGAAATTATTTATTCTTTCATCATTATCATCTTCATCAGTAAGCATCACTGATATTTCTGACCCCTTGGTGTTAAGCAGGAGTAAAACTGAGATATTTCTGCATCACTGGGCTACAGACTTATTTTTTTAAAAATTCATTTTATGTATATATGTATATGTAAGATAACTAAAACGAACATACTGCTGAATGTATTAGTTATTGAGAAAGAACAGTTAATACTCATATGATTAGATCAATTTTACATGTCTATATCTGTTAACGTAAACAACCATTCTGAAGATAACGATACGCAATATTGCAACCATTGTCAAGTTTCTATCATCCTGTTTTGTAAACCTGTAATGTTACTGTTGTGCATTTACTCTAGCCATTTGTTAGTCTCTTTTGCTTTTTGTCTTTCTTATATGTGTCTTTTTGTCTCTTAAATAAAAATAAATAAATAAATAAAATTCATTTTATTTCAAAGAGAAAAAAAGAAAAAATCAAAACACGTCAATGGGGACAACAATGGTACACACATTACGCATTGTCATCCCCAAATCATTCACCCAGATGTGCTACAGATTTAGAACTTTAAGATATCCAGCATATCCTGTGGATTTTTCTTTTGTTCTAGTGTTATGACATTGAGGTCTGTAATAATTGAGCCTTCTGTTATGGCGTACCAGTGAATTCTCCAGTAACTGAATCAAACCCAACATGGATAATGTGCTCAAAATCAGACTGAGGAGAAATTTCTGGCTATTCTTTTTTTTTTTTTTTTCCTAAATCTCTCCTCTGTGCTTTAGAGTATGGAGATGATTTTATTCCTGGGCTTTCCCTTTGCCTTTGGTGCTAAAAATGATACTGCTCATCTGCACAGGGGTGCTGGAGGTTTACTTTCCAGTTCTCCATTATCAGACATGATTCAGAATTACCAAATGGCCCCAGGCAAGGTGCCTCTGCAGAGTTCACACGGCAGTGGACAGACAGGGTGGGCAGGCAAGGAGCTATGCCTGGGTGCACTGCAGTTCTACTAGACTGGGCCACTCTTCTCACTTTTCAACAGTAGTGGGTATTGCACTCAGGTTTAAAACACCTTAACCACTAATTAGGTGCTGAATGGCGGAGCTCCAGCCCCAGTTTATGCCATGAAGTCAGGGAGCAGGGTCCAGCAGCTCAGGCTTCTTCCCACTCATTCTCACAAAGGATGCTTCTCTAAGTTGAGCAGTCTTGTGCTTCAGTTGAACCCAGGTACCTTTCTCTTTGTGTTCCTTCTTTTCTTTCTTTTAATTAATTTTATTGATACATTTTAGATATACATGTTTACATTCATCGAGTTTGTACCTATACTTGATATATTTTGATTCCCTTTTTTCCCATTCTGCTCCCCTCCAACTCCCTTTCCCTCCTTATTTACAAAAACGTTGTTTCCATTTCTTCCTTCTATTCTTTTTTTCTTTTCTTTTCTTTCTTTCTTTCTTTCTTTTTTTTTTTTTTTTTTTTTTTTTTTTTTTTTTTTTTTTTTTTGCGGCACTGGGGCTCAAACTCACAGTCTCACACCTATCCAACAGGTGCTTAAGCTACTGAGCCAAACTCCCAGCCCCGGTTTTTTGAGGCAGGGTCGCACTATGTAGCTCAGGCCGGCCTTGCGCTCGCGTTGTAGCCCAAGTGGGCCTCGAACTCACAGCGCTCCGCCTACCTCAGCCTTTAATCCCGAGTGGTGGGATTAAAGGCATGCGCCACCACACCCGGCTTATTCTTTTTTTCTTTTCCCTTCCTTCCTTTTCTTCTCCTCCCTCCCCAGTTTCCCTTCCCACTTAAAACATTTTCTTCCTATTCACAATCTCTAATACATGTTTTTGTCCTTATTCAGCTTTTTGTTTTCTCACATCAGAGAAATCACGTGATATTTGCACATGTGTGTCTGATTTATTTCACTTAAGAGTATGGTCTTAAGGTGTACCCATTTACCTAGAAATGTCTCAAGTTTATCCTTCTTATGGCAGAGCTGCACTCAACTGTATATTAAAAAAAAACATCTATTTTATCCATTCTTCAGTGGATGGGCATTTGGGCTGTTTGCAAGGTTTAGCTATTACAAACTGTGCTGCTATAAACATGGTTGCATACATATTACTGTGGTATGATGCTTTTAATTCTTTTGGAAAGATACCATGAAGGGGAATCGCTAGCTTCCTTTTTCTGATCATTTTCCTTGATATGTTTCAGGAAGCTATCTCACCTTTCAGAGTTATTTTTTTTTGTGGCACCAGGGATCAAACTCACAACCTCGCACCTGCCAGGCAGGCACTTAAGCCACTGAACCAAACTCATCGCCCTTCAAAGTTATTTAATATGCTCAATATGCACATTAATTATTTTGGCAAATATCATCATTAACTTGCTTGTTTACAATAATGTCAACAATATTCTTGGTGACATTGTAGATGCTTTCAGTTTTGCCATGATAGCATTTGTGTGGCATTCCTTTTTGAACAGCGATTCCCTTGATGGCTAAAATATCACCCTTTTTGTAGACTGGCGTATTTGTGACCAAAGGCATATTTGTGTCTGAAAGGTTTAGAGAACACACGTCAGGTTCCTCTTCCCTTTCCCATTGTTATTTTGACAAACTACTAGAAGATGGCTGTTCTGGCTGAAAGCCCTTGGCTGTATTCTTTTTTTTTTTTTTTTTTTAGACAGGGTTTCACTATGCAGTTCAGGTTAGCCTTGAACTCACTGTGTAGTCCAGGCTGGCCTCAAACGTACAGCAATCCTCCTGCCTCAGCCTCCCAAGTGCTGGGAATACAGGCATGCATCGCCACGCCTGCCCTTGGGCTGTATTCTTAAGAACTGGCCTAGATTTGATTCTCAAACTCCAAGAATAAATGTCTCATTTTCCTATGTGATCTCCCCTGGTCTCAATATAAACTCCCATATCAGGAGTTTTGGCCCTTTAATGGAACTCTAAATTATAACACCATATTATAATTGGACTTATTCTGTCACAATCAGGGCAAAGACTAAAGCCCCTTACAGTCAAGCCTTCATGGCCTTATCACAGGCTCCCCAGCTGTGTGAGGGCTGCCACATCTGCCTTTTTAAATCCTTTCATGGGCCACTTTCCTCAACACCCAGTTCTGACACTGATGCCCTTGATCTTCCTTTTGGCCACACTCAGTCCCCAGTTCGGCCTCCAGTCTCTTCCACCAGAGAATCCTCCTTCAGTCTGTCCCCCACACTCTGATGCCCTCTGCTCCCTCTCTCTATACTGTTCAAATAAAGTATTACAAGAGATCTCCTATGATTTGCCCAAAAAATAAAGTGCTGATTGGTATTCCCTAGGGAGAAATGATTAGCCTTTATAGTTACAAACCTAAAACTAAGAGAAAATGGCTTATTATGATCCAACTTGGCCAGGACATCTAAGAGTTCTCTGTTTTACTGTAATTCTCTTATGTGTCTCATCTGTGTCTACCTGTTAATCTGTGCTTACAACAACTGGGCTTGGGCAAGGGGAACTGTTGCACAAAGCTCTTTCTGTGGCTGAAAAGGGAGATGCCTGAACCAAATAACTTCAGTTTTCCCCATGAGTGGCTCCTTTAGCTTTGCCAGGATCCACAACTCCCAAAATTAGGGGAAATATCATTGTTAGTAAACAGTGTGTTTTAAAGAAAATAAACTGCCAGGTGTGGTGGCACATGCCTGTAATTCTAGCATTTGGGAGGCTGAGGCAGCAGGATCACTGTGAGTCTCAGGCTAGACTCAGCGACAAAATCAGTTCAAGTTCAGTCTGAACTTCATAGCGAAACCTTGTCTCAAAAAGACAAAAAAAAAATGTGTGTGTGTGTGTGTGTGTGTGTGTGTGTGTGTGTATAAGACCACAATGGCCATGGTGTGCCTGCCCCCATGACAGTAACTAGAGATGTTGAACTCCAAGCTCTAGCACATGCCAAGTATGCAAAGAGAAAGAGAACTGGGATACAACTATTAAAGTCAATACTGGACTATCAGACTGAGCTCAAGCTTGAGCCTAAACCCAGGTTGGCTTAGAGAGTGAGTTGGGCTAAGTATTCTGTGTGAATGTGGCTCTTCAGTTACACATAGCCTGCACTGGGTCCTAATGAATGGCAAAGCTAAGGTTGATTCCTGTCTCAGGATGTCAAAGAAAATATCAAGCCTTTCTGACAGCCTGTGAAAGGTTGACAAGGGCCCATTGGGGAGCATCTTGCCTGACAAGTAAATTCACTTTTAAAATCTGTGGTTAAAGTTAATGTTTTTGTCTGATTGATGTGCCTAAAATGTAGTAAACAACTTTGGGATAGTTATTTAATTGCAATTATAGGCTTAAACTTTTTTTTTTAATTGAAGACAGGGCTTCACTCTGTATTTCAGGCTGGCCTTGAACTCACTACGTAGGCTAGGCTGCCTCAGCCTCCTGATTGCTGGGATTACAGGCGTGTGCCACGATGCCTGACAGGTTAATTTAGTTACTAGTTTCTTCTTGTAGTAAAATAATTTTGTCATTCAAGAGCATGTAAAGGCTTAAAGGTTTGTCAGCCTCAGCTAAAATGTAATAGCTTTGCTGTTCCTTTTGCTAGTACTAAGATAATTTAACTTGGGAGTCTTGTTTTTTAGCCAGTCCTAATTTTTGAGCCAGGGTTTTGCTATGTAGTTCTGAATGGCCTTGAACTCACTCTGTAGCCTAGGCTCGTGTCCTAGTTGTCGTAACCCAAGCAGCTCCTGAGGTTCTTGGGGTGAAGGACAGCCAGAGGATGAGAAAAATAGAGACAAAGCTGGGGTCAGGTGGAGCCCTTATTCTCCTGATGGGAGGAAAGGTACTGCTCAACCAATGCAGCATGTTTATTTATATAGCTGGAGGGATGACACCCCTCTGCCTAGCAACCCATTGCTTGGATTGTCTAGGAGCTTGGTGTTTTTCTGGCCCGTAGCAACTTCTTCATGTGGTTGCTGGGAGCCCTTTGTTTTTTTGGTAGGGTATTGTCTGGGTCATGCCCTAGGTCAATTTCCAGCTAGGCTCCCAACACCTAGTTACTTTTTCTCATTGCTGAGACAAAATATCCAACACCTAAAGTTAAAGAAGGAAAGGTTTACTTTGGCCCATAGTTGGTACAGGTTTCAGTCCATATCAGTTAGTTCCAAGGCAGAGAGGCACTGCAGAGGAGAAAGAACAGTTCCTGGTGTGGAAGGCAGGAGATAGCAAAAACAGCAAGCAGCGTGATAGCAGTAGTCTTTTCTCTGTCCTTTATGTTCTATCCAGGTTACATGCCCTTAGGGCGGGTAGCACTCACACCCCGGGTAAATGTTCTCATTAGTCATATTCAGAACTATGCCAAACCAATCAATGGATGAATTCAGTAATCATAAATGTTTAATCCCAGTTTTACATACTTCATCCCACCATTGTACATCCTAGATCTGGCCACCTTGAAAAGCCTCACCTATGACCACATGAAGCTTTGGGGGGACATCCAGAGTCAAGCCATAACAGCTGGCCTCTAATTCATGCTGATCCTCCTGCCTCAGCCTCCCAAATGCTGGGATTGCAGTCATGGACCACCACACCAGGCTTCAGCTAGTCCTAACTGAAACATAGTATCTGTAAGTTAATTCTGAGATTTAACAAGTATTTTAAAGTCAAAATAGTCAAGGAGCTTAGGAACAAAGATCAGTAAATTGGACAAAAATGTAAACAATGTGTCTGAAAACCCTTTGTTTGAAATGCTATTTCTGGGAAGAAGTATGTGTGATAGCTGTAACAATGTCTAGCAGAATTTACAGAATTCTCTCTCTTTTTGCTTGTGGGTTTGGCCTTTGCCTTCTATTTCATTATGGGTGGGCAAGTTTACTGGAATTTCACATTAATTTGTTTAAGTGATGCTGAATATTTGCCTCCTATTTGAAAGAGGCAATGACTTATTACAAAATAATCAAGTGAGACAAGGATCAGATTCACTGTATTTTATTTTAAAAACTCTCTTGTTCACACGGTAATAATAATGAAGAAAAATTCAAATTATTATAAAGCAATGTATTTATTACTGGAAGTAAACTCATTTTAAGCAAGGGGATTTTTTTTTTTTTTGGTGGCACTGGGGATCAAACTCACAGCCTCACACATACCAGACAAGGCACTTAAGCCACTGAGTCGAACTCCCAGCTCTAGTTTTTTGAGGTAGGGTCGCACTATGTAGCTCAGGCCAGCCTCGCGCTTGCATTGTAGCCCAAGCGGGCCTCGAACTCAGTATTCCTCCTACCTCCCGAGTGCTGGGATTAAAGGCATGCGCCACCACGCCCGGCAACAAGGGGCTTTAGATACAAGATCTTTAACATAATTACACTATATATGGGAGGAGGACAACTATCATTTAATAAAGTAGGGTAAATTTAACAAATTACTGGAAATATGAAATTAAGTCATATCTGCTCTCAGATAAATCAGATCTGGGTATCCTTAAAATGTACAACAGATGCAAAGAAAGGTAACGGGCTCAGAATGATGCAAACTGTGTCCCTCAGGCAAATTTTCCCGGAATAGATGTTCACGATGACCTTTTCCAGACCCATCTCCAAAGATTCCCTTGTGTTGATTTCTTCTTTTGAGGACTACCCGTAGTGTTCAGTTCATCCTCAGGCCAACTGTACAGATTTCCAAGATTGTAGACACTGGCAGGGCAGGGGTGTGACTTACAGTGGGTCCCAACCTGACAGTTTTTTTTTTTGTTTGTTTATACTCTGATCTCTAAAGAACTCAGAAATTCTAACTCGGTCTTTATTTAACTATTTAATTTTAAAACTTGGAGGTCATAGATTTGAAGTGCTAAAACCAATTTGGAAGCTTCTGGTCTTGTTGCAGAGGGAGGGAGCGGTCCACATGGTTTCTAAAGCCCTGCTCAAGACTAGTGGCCTCAGGTCTGGCACGTCTTGCTTTTGCCATGTGGAAGATTTGCTAGTACAGGCATTTTTCAGGTAAAAGAAATTACTGCCAAGTCTGTTCCCTCTTTACTTGCTCTTGCTTTCTTGTTCTGTCACATTGTAGTGTAGAAAAGTAGGCTACATGGGGGGTGCAGTACTGCAGGTCAGGGAATGAAGTCTGGATCCTTCTGGACGGGTGACCTTGGAGCTACTCCTCCCTTGGGTAGCAGGTGGGACCTTCCTGCCCTTACTCATCTGAACTGAATGACCCAGAGGAAGAGTGGGTGAGGGGCAGCAGCTGAGCTTGTCTCTCAGTGAAGGAGTGCACAGGCTGAGTGACTTTGAGGAGGTTCAAGGGATACGTGTTGGTGATCTGATTAGCCAGTCCTCTTCTTTCTTTGCAGTACTGGGGATTAAACCAGAGGGAAACGGAACCGTACCCGCTCCCAGTCTTTTTAACTTTTGAGCCAAAGTACCTCTGTAACCCCACACTGGTCATGGACTTCCTATACTCCCTGAAAGCTAGGATTACAGACGTTTTACCATACCTGGTTAGAACCCGTACACTCAGCAACACTGTTAGGTTTACCTTTTTTTTTTTTTTTTTTTTGTGCGACACCGGGGATTGAACTCACAGCCTCACGCCGGACAGACAGGCGCTTGAGCCACTGAGCCAAACTCCCGGCCCTAGTTTTTTTTGAGGCAGGGTCGCACTATATAACTCAGGTCGGCCTTGCGCTCGCGTTGTAGCCTAAGCTGGCCTCCAACTCACAACGCTCCACCTACCTCAGCCTCCTGAGTGCTGGGATTAAAGGCGTGCGCCACCAGGCCTGGCTCTTTACCTCTTTTTGGCTAAGAGATTCACTGGAGAAGACATGGTCATCTGGCCCCTGAGGTGGAGGGAGACCCTCTTACACACGTGTGCCTCTCTCCTTGACAGTACACTAAGCATCCTTAGAGAATGCTGTTCATGTGTGTTTTTGCTGCTTTAAACAGCTGCATGCACTCATCAAGGGGGAGTTGCTCTCCTTGCGTTCTCCACGTCACTCAGGGAAGGGGACTGATGGGCAGCGACCCCCTTCTCTCCTCTGGGCAGCCACTACCACAATTCCCCAAAAATAATACTGTGTCATATATTAATTTTTGCTCCAAATGATACAAGCTTATTTCAGATAAAGTCTTATTGTTTCATGTATAACAATCTATCTTTATTCATATATAACAATCTACATTTATTCAAATAGTCATGTCATCTTCTGGAACACTGTCATAACGCTCCACACCCTGAATTCAGGCCTGAATTTCTTTTGACTCCATCCCCTGTATAACCACTGGCCCCAATCTCTCGTGTGTAGCATAAGAACTCTCCTTAAATGAGCACTTCTTGTCCATGCAGGCTGCTCACAGTGCATCATTATAACACACGATGCACTGAATTATGAAGGTTCATATCAGACACAATCACGTCTGTTCATTACCAAGTGCACACGTTATTCATGTGTTGTGTCTGTACTGATTGGTCATTTGGCAGTAAGTCTCAGGTTTATCTGTTTACATAGGCATTTACCTCTTGTCCAAAGGCACCAACATGGATATTTACAAATAATTATCATTTACATTTTCACTGAAGTATTAATACAAATAATACATTTATGTTAACATTATTCATTTTATAATTCGATACATCCACTGTGTGTTGCAATG
>RJWM01039721.1:0-15933 GCA_004363535.1 Dasyprocta punctata
TATGTTAACTGCTATACATTAAGTGGCAATTAATGAGATTTTTAAGAACCCCAAGTCTTTTGAAGAATGTTGTAAGAACTGCCATTTCTTGTCATAAATTAATTCAAATGCCTTATCCCATTTACTCAGAATCCTATCTTTTGCAATGTAAGTTTTCAATTACGACATGTGACTACTTTCAACCAGAAAGTAGCCTGCATTTGAGAGCAATGAACTCTGCTGCCAGAGACACAGTGAGAAGGACGAATGGAAAGATGGAAGGTGCAGCCTGAGACACAGAAACTGACAGAGGACGAGTGCTGCCTCATTGGTTAGTATTTGGGGAGGGGAGCTGGATTGGAGTCTCTTTTGGAAGTAATTTGGAACAGCAGCCTGGGCATCAATGATCATTTTCGTCATTCTCGGGCTAGAAATTCTGAGCCACATAATGACCTCACATAGACAGTGAAGATTCTGAAGATGACTGGTATTAGCATGGACACAATGACGGTGGCATTTGGAACACTTTCCCCACACTGTTCATTTTATTTCCTATTTATTTTAAGATCAATAAGAAATGTAATCTCTAGATGAAGTTATCTAGGGAGCTGGGGGTGTGTGTGTGAAAGGGGGATTGTTGGTTTTAAACCTGATATTCTAAATGACCCCTGCTGGGTTAAGGGCTGCAGTGAGTGTCTCTCTGGAAATGTTCCAGCCTTGCTACATACCCAGGGATGATGTGTGCTGGGAAGCAAAATTTACTGAAGTATTTTGCTGATGTCCAGGCCTGTGTCTTTGGTGAGAAGTATCTGCCATTCTAAGCAAGACTTGTGGCCTTTCTAAACCAAAAATGGGCACAGATATAGAACAAGAATGCTAATAGAAGTCTGCTGGAATAGGTCCCTTAACTTTCTGAGAAGCAAGTTTAGGTCCAAAGAAGATGGTAACTTGCTCAAGCCTCCAAAGAGAGAGGTGGGGGGAGCAAGCTATCGATAAAGCTGAAAGGGGACCCAAGTCAGCCTCTCAACTGCTGGTGCATCTTGCTCTGACAAAATGCTCATCAATAATCCTTCTTCAATACTATTTCCCTAGGTAACTGGGAAAGTCTTTTTAGGTGAAAAGCATATAAAAAAAAGTTATTCCACCCATTATTAGTAGCACTTAAAAGTAGAATGTGCTATTAGCAATGGGCAGGATAACAATGTTTTGAGAGCCGAGTCATGAGGTAGAAGTTATTCTCAGAGCAGACACACACATCTGCACTTTTTCTAGATTCCCTATTCCACCCTCTTCACCAGACCTGACTCGCCTTTAACTCTGCTCACATACTCTCACGACCCACGGAATACCAACCTCCTTTCTAGCAAGAACACCTGGGCTTCACTTTCTCTTAGCTTTACTCCTTTGGTAATCCCCACAGGGGCCCAGGTCTCTGCTGACTGCTGCTTTAATCATTTGCTAATTTACTTAAACATCTGGTCAAATTTTGGAAATAATCTCAATGGGAGGGTTTATGTTAAGGTTTTTTTTTTTGGATGTTGAGAGTTCCCACATGCCCTTCTCTGTGCCTCCTACCACCAAAAAACCAGTAGGCAGTCTAAGCCAATAAAGAAAAACCCAGAAGTATGATTTTGGCCTCTGTTTCTTTCAGTTCTTCTTTAAATTCCTTCAACTTACTATATTCCAAAGTAAACACACCTTCTCTCTTCCATCCCACCTTATTTCTCTGCAAATGATTCTGCTTTCCACTCAGTTGTTAAGTTAGAACTTGAGTAGAAACCTAGACTCCTAGTTTAATCACACACTGGATCCCATATGCTGACTCTCGTGGAGTTGCAAATTTTCTTTCATGCTTTGGTATCTCTTCTGCATTTCCACTACCACCTTCTTACCTCAGGGACTTAGTATCTAATGGTTTTCCTGGACCCAGACTTACTTTAGTCGGTCCATTTCCACACTGTAGCCCAAATGCTTCTTCTGAAACACACATCTGTTATATTACTTTGATTAAAATTCCAAGGAGTCCTCCAAAGCCTTTAGACTCTCCACCATCACAGCTAAACTCCTCATAATCAGCCTGTGATTTCTCCTATCTCATCTCCTCCAACTCCAAGCACGTATGACCCTGTATCATGGACTTCCTAACCTAAATTAAGCTCCCTATGTATGTCCTATCCCCTCCTATCTATGCATTTGTGCATACTGTCTCTTTTTTATTGCTTCCTGGCCATTCTAACTTGTTATTCAAGACTTGGTTCAAGTTATGGTTTCTCCAAAAAGCCTCCCTGGCATGTTCAGTGCTTACTGCATTTCTGCGGAATGAATAAACCAAAAAAATGGTAGACATATGTTCTAGTACATGCATCTCTTTCCTACAGAAACAAAGTAACTGCAGAGGAAAGGGAAAGAAGGAGGCTGGGGAATGGAAACTTGGACTGGATATGATGTCAGTATCCTGGCTTCAGCAAAATCACATTGTTTCATCAACCCTGTCAGAATCATCTTTTTCAAAACAGGGATAGGGTCCTGAAGAACAATCTCTCCACAGAGGACCTGATGTTGGGAACAGACATTTTAAGTGGCAACAGGGACCATAATTAGACCAATCTCTTGCCCTGAGTGTATCAGAAACAGTCTTTATCATAAAATGTAAAGAATTGGGCAAAGGAGACTTCATCTGGAAGGTACCATTTGGCTCACAGTGGCAGCAATGTTATAGAAAGGACCTGTCTTCCAGTGAGATAGCTACTCATCTGACAGAACTCTCTCGATCTATACTTTGCCTTGGGGAAAATGCTGAGCATGGTTAGTCTCAGAGACTGAGGTTCTCTACCCACTCCTCCCCTCAGGAGCAAGACTGCCTTTTGGCAGAGGTCTCCATCACCAACACCTTCCTGCCACCATCACCTGCTCCTTATAAAGCATATGGCTTGAGAATTCTAGGAAAGAAGAAAAGGGTGGCTGATTATGTTGTTTAGGAATTTAGCACTGTCATTCCAGATGTTGTGACCCACCTAAAGAGTTCCTTGTCTGGACTGCCCATCGCAGGCAGCTTATTAGGGAGCACAAGCTCCAAAGGTTTACAGATAAGTCACAGGGGAAGCACATTCCCCAATCAAGACTTCATCACCCAGCAGGGGCTATCTAGAAGGGGGAATTCTCAGCTTGTCTCTCCTGAAAAGTGACTCTAAGAGCTTCCCGTCAGCCATTGTCTTGGGCAATGATGTCATCAAAGGCTTTGGTTATGTGGATGGAGGCAGTCTTTATGGTCTGATTTACTGACATGGCTGAATGCTTAACTGTCCTGCCACACTGTAGCACCTGAGGATCAGACAGTCCCGGCATATGAGCAAAAGTCTCAAAACTCAGCAATCGACCAGGAATACCAAGAGAAACTTCTTTATGTTGTTAAAAAAAGACTGATCTTATTCCAAAGACGAGTTGCATCAAAGGTAAACTAAAAAACCCAGAGAGCGGGATTGGATGATGGCCCCTGCCTTACTGTGTGTCAATACTACTTTAAGAATCCTGACAATAAGAGATAAGGGGAACGGAACAGAAACGGTGCTCAATGGAATCTGCCACCGGTGCCACACAGAATCCACCAAGAGTCATCCTGTTATTCAAGGCCTTTCAAAGCCAGTTTACCCACCAACACCTGAAGCAGTTCATTAAAACAGCACTAGACAAAAGCTCTCCTTCTTATCCCTCCTCAGGCTTCCTGAACCTAAACGACCAGTGTGGAATTTTTTAATAACAAAAGGAATTCCAAATACCATGCTGTGGCTAGCATAACTCTGCTTGTGCCTTGTATGGCTTATTCAAATGTTTAAAGATACTTAGGATGGGTAAGCCTCATCAGGCTGGTGGGAAGTTCCTTGTCCTTCTAATAAACAGTTAAAGGACCTGTGAACATGGGGTCATCATAGTACCACTACATACCCACAGGGCCAGAAAAAACATGTTCCATGATGACCAACTCTATTATGAATTGAACAGGAGTAGTTGGGATCTCTCTCTATACTTATTGTCTTCTAAAATAAGAACTTAATTTGGGTAAGTGGGGAAGATAAGAAAGTGAAATCCTCTAATGTATTACCTAACTACTTTGACCACAGACAAAGCAAATTACTTTGAAGTAAAATGAGGTCCTACCTCTAGCAGGTCTCTTGAGTCCTGCTATACATAGAGAACTCACTAATATGCTGTCCCTTATCTCACTCACCAATGTCACCATCTTTTCTCTTTGGACTTGACCACCGTTGATCCTTATTCACATGGCAATGACACAAGAGTCATGATGTAATGTTTTAAAAATACCTGTTTCCATAGAGTTGTCACTTCCACGTGACAGAATAAGACCTTTTTCTGCCTTCCTCTACAAGAGTTTTCTGGCTTCTAGTTTTCTCATCTTAAAAATGAGCAAGGAAGGTGAAATGAAAATTTTTCTTTTCCCCTCCATTTCAACATGTGTGAGAGATACACAGCAAGAGAGGGAATGATTTTTAAACTGAGGCCAGTGAGGTAAGAAATGAGAGAAGTTATCAGAATCTCCTGTGTGTGGGGGGAGGGGGTGCAGAAGAGTTTTCTCAGGCTATAAATGTGATTTCTAACCTACGGGATTTCTAATGCTCCTTTTAAAGATAAAACAACAACTTTCACCACACTCCTACCCTATCTTCCCTGTTTGCTCCCTAGTAAAGTTAGGGCCACGTCTTTTTCAAGATTACATTAGTAATTTTTACTGACATGCTGCTGGTCTCTGAGCTTGCTCTGAGTCTGAGTTCATACAAACTTTTCCAGTTGCCAATTTTCAGCAGTAAGTGGCATTTATGCTTTGAGAAAAAATTTTATATACATATCAAATCATACATTTGTCATGAATAGCTCCCCGACAAGTGACCTTTCTTTTGGCTTAATGAACACTGGTTGTTCCTTAAGTTTATGTGATTTAATTGGAGATTTTTTAAAGTTGGAAGGGTTCGACTTTGCAAATGTTCTATGTGACTGATGAAAAACAGACATCCCAGGTAGATTTTTTAAAAATGAAATTCACATACTTTGTTACTTATATGACATCATATGAGGGATAGTTTCCAAGCTATGGCAACTTGTTCATCAAGTACAAACACAGGATGGGCCAAGCCGGGGGGCCCTCTGTGTTCTTCCAACCTGATTTTACCTGCCCAAACGCCTAGAATACATGACCCCTCAGTTTTCTTCAAGTCAAACAAGGGGACTGTGCTCTCTTAATTCTTTGCAAACCTATCTGAAAAAGAGACAAATGTAAGAACTACTGTGAAAACATTTAGTGGCAAGGAAAGAAAGTGTGGGGGTGGGACTGGAACTTATCTAAAGAAAACATAGGGGTGATCCTAAAGTTCTATCCCTGCAGGAGTGGGTGGGTGCCAAGTTCTGCATTTCTCCAAAATGATCCCAGCAGCTGCAGCACGTTATATGTGGCAACTCCTCTAGAATCTCAAAGGGTTTTCAAAGTCACGCTGGCAGCTGCCTTCTGTCGCCTCACTCTATAATGATTGAACCGCTTGTTCCTTTTATAGAGTTGTTCTCTCCTAATAAAACACTAAATGCTGGTCTGAGCAACTGTTCCAGGATCACTAGATGCAATCTTCCCTCTCTCTTACTCCTCACCCTGCATGCCTGATATTTTCTATCACAATGGACCCCTGTGTAAGTGGTTCTGTCACTGACACAGTGGCCCGGGCATGCTTACAGGCTTGAAAGTATGCACACACATACACCACACACAAGTTCCACCAAGGCCCTTTTAACCAAACCTGAACTCCACATCCATTTCCAGCTATTTTAAGAGCTGCTACTTTAAAACTGGGCAACAGTCCTAAACACATGAAAGCATACACGAAGCACAAACTGCCATAAATGAAGAACCGCAATTCATTGTGTCAGGAGTCTGCAGAGGTGATACCTTCAAGCTGTTTGTCAGAATAAAAAGCTGTGACTTGTCAGCTTTTGGATGGGAAGCACTGCAAAACAAGCCATCTTTTCCTGGCAAATATGAACCACACTTGTAAGGTGTGAACTCTTTTCAAACTCTTTTCAAAATGCAGATGAAAACACCACCACGCCAATGCAGGAATAGGCTCAAAAAGGGTTCCTAGCTCATCTCCAGCCTCACTGTCCTTTTCCAAGTCATAATCTGGGAGCTACAGCAAGAAAATCAATGTCCTTTTCCCCTATCAAGTACAGCAACATTGAAAAATGATCCTTATTTTTAAGAGTTCATGCTTAGTTTATGCCTAATCTATCTTTTTATAATTCCATTTAAGACTATAAGCGTCTCAAGAGTGGGGAGCTTGGGTTACTCAGCTTTTTTATCACTGGCAGTTAGTAAGTGCCCGGTAGGCCAGTAGTTGCTGGTTAAATGTTTGCTGAATAAATAAATGGAACCCTATAAACAAAATGGACTTGGCTTGTGGGTACTTGGCTTAAACAGACAAACTGGAGAAGTCCCTTAAACACATTTGTTCCTCAGATTTTGAAGGCTTTTTGCTGAGCTTTTAGTGAATCCAACCCTCTTAAAATAATTCTGTTTTTAGAAATTGCCATTTGGCTATAAAGAAAAAACACAGAAAGAAGCTTCAGGCTCTAATGAATTAGTAGCACCAAAATTCTCTGCAGTCTTTATCTGAAGATCATTCAGAAAGTACAAATTGATATACTGTAATTGGTGATTTAATATTTTAGCTCACATTATTTTTATTAAGTGCTAAGCACTTGTTTTGAACTGATTTATTTTTCTAATACTGAATTTTAACAACACATAAGCAGAGAGAGAATGGTATAAAGAACCCCACACACTCATTATTAGCATTAATAATTATCAATTCATAGACACTCTAATTTCATGTATGTAAATTCTTTTATGTTTACCGATAGACTTTTGCATAGTGCTCCCCAATTAGTTTATAACTATTACCAACTTCTTAGTTTTGAGAAACCTCCCACTCAGAAGGTGGAAGTTTTGAGCCAAAATATGACATTTGACACCGATGAAGCTGCTTAAAATACGTCTTCATTATAGTCAGATGAAGGAGATACGCTTAGTCTCAGCCTCCAACAGAACACAAAGTTCACATTTTTCTTTTAAGCATAAGGGTAGAATCTTTTTGGTCACCACACTCCTTCCTCTGCTCTCTACACACATATACACATGCACACACACACATGCACACACAGGTATGCAGAGTAAATACTCTAATTATTGAAAAGTTTGATGAAGAGTATGTTCCCACTCTTTGGTCACTGGCACTCACGTGGGTTTCCCAGTTTCTCTGACACTTTGAAAGCAAAGACATGGGGCAAAATAAAAACTCAAACAAATTGATTCTAAGGAACAGACCTTTATACCTCTTTTTGTTTTTTATGGCTTAAGGTGGTGCAAAAATGTTACTTACTCCCTAACCAGTTATTAGTCTCTGTAATGCAACATAGCAGATACTTTCTAAATCCTTTTAGCCTTCTCCCCCTTACTGGAAAGATCATCATTTTTTTTTTTTATTTCAAAGTGGATTTAATAAAGAAAAGGAGTGCTGTTAAAGTAATACGTGAGGCTTTGACATTAAGCAGTGCAACCCTGCGGAGTCGGCAAGAACAGGGTCTCTAATCTCCAGTGATTTATAGAGGCTCTTCCTTCATCTCTGTACTTGGGGAGGGCCAAAAAGTTTAGAGACAGCCTGGCGTCCTTCTTACTCCACACCACTAACTCCTGCTGGCCAGTCTGCCTGCTAAAACTTTTAACCCTGTAGCTGCCACTTGACAGCACACACATTAAAGCCCGTTTATTTGCTTTCAGAAGACAGAGTGGTTTCACATTGCAGTAATGTACAGGGAGGTAAACATCTATGTCTGCTGTCGAGACACTGTAAGCAGAGAGCAGAAAAAGGAAGCTAAATATCACACCGGGCTCACTTGAAGACGTCTGGAAATGTTCGGAAGAGAAGCCCTTTTTCAGGAGTGAGTTTACTGGCTTGGCACCCAGCTGCACCCTCACTACTTTGAGTGAGCCAGCTGAGTCACAGTGGCACATTCTCTCCTGTGTAACACTACTGTTTGGAAATAGAAATGAAGGTCAAAGTCAAAGCGCCACAATTTGATTAGAAGGATCAGAAAACATGAAGAATCGGAAACAAGTTGTACTAACAAGTGAACTAAGGGACAGGAAGAAAGATGCACTTGTTCCAGGGCCTGCCAGGGAGGACGTGTGCAGCAGGGCCTGCGTAGACACGTCTAGGACGGGAGGTACTGAAGGACTGATGCCATGGAGCTGAGATTGGTCATTTAAAATATTTTTTGGTTGACAGATAAATATTATGAGCATGTTCTCATTCTTCACCTCTATCTTCCAAAATTACAACCTTCTGGGCCAAGGCTCCCTTTAACACCAAAGGATCTGTTAAACACCAGCCACCGTCTGGGCCTAACCAGATCTGATGGTTCCCCCAAAGCTGAGTACAATGCCTGTTGTGAGGACTGGTGCTTGGAATCATAACTTTCTATGAGGCAGGTCTGCATTAAGGCTGTCAGGCCTGATTGACCGTATTTTGTGGTTGCTGCACACTTGGCTCCCGATCTCTGTAATCATACAATAAAGCGCTCATCCTAAGCCACCTGGAGTGAAAAACCTACCTCCGCTGAGGTCTTGGGATGACCCATACCTTTTAAAAGATCAGAGCACCTCATTTGCCAACAATCTAAAATAGGATGTGCATGTCCATCTAAGGATAGGACAATCTGCAGCGGAGATGGCCCTGGGACAAAGTTCATATACTCCATAAACTTGGGCCTTGCTGCCCAGTTTATTTTCAATAAAGGAAGACAGAGAGCTACTTTATGGACTTTCTGGATTTAAGTACACAAGTCAAAAAACTGACAAAGATTGATACTGTGTACCTTAGGTGGCACATAGCAAGCCAATATCATAAAACTCACAACTGATAAGTAACAACAGCAAGCAGGGTCTTTTCGGCTATCCACAGCCCATGCAATTTCCTTATGAAGCTGGTTGGGTGCCTTATTTGATGATGGGTCTAGGAAGCGAACCAAGTAAGAGACAGGAAGCAACTTGCTCAAGATCCCACAATCAGCTGATGAGAGTCCAGTTGGTCCCAGATGCCAGAGCTGTGATTCAGTCCATTACTTGTGGATGTAGGATAACAGTGGTTACCAGGTAGAGCTAGCTGCAGAGATAGACGCAAATTCCAGTTCCTCCAGTCCTGTAAGATCTTTGGTGAAGCACTCAGTCTTTCTAGGCATCAGCTTACTACAGTACTTCTCTTAAAATAGGAATAATCATTATACTATCTAATGTTGTGAAGATTACATGGGAGAGGGGCAGGAGATTTAGCTCAACAGTGTAAGTGCCTGCCTGGCAAACACTAGGTTGTGAGTTCAATCCCCGGTACCATCAAAACAAAACAAAACAAGCAAACAAGAACAAAAAACAAACAAAGAAACAAACAAACAAAAAAAAAAACCCAAAACACAAAGATTACATGGGAGATGAACAAAAGCACTAAGAATAGTACCTGGACAGCACAGAGTGAATACATGTCAGTACTGTATTGTTTTTATGACTCTCTTCTTCAGAGATTCATGTGCTGGCCCCAGCTAAGTGAAGGAACTAACACATGGCCCTTGAGCTGACTCTGAGCTGCTCTCAGTGCCGTCTGGCAGAGTCCTCCCGATGGCAGCCAGCACCATATGCTTCTTGATTTCTGCCCCAGTGTACACCACACTGGCTTTGTAATTTATCTCTCCAGATATTTGCTCTCCCACGAGACAGAGCTCTTCAAGGCTCAAGACCAGAGCACAGACCTAGCTGCATCTTGAGCATCTGGTGCAGGAGGTGGCCCCTAAACATTTACTCAATGAATAAGTGAATGAATGGAGTTTGAAGGGCCCAGGAAGCATTCTTTGTCTTAACTTGCAGTGGCCAGGATTTCTGTAGCGTAACTTATCTAATATGTGCCTTTTCACTCCGGAAAGCTCAGGGCAGAGTTTAAGAGACCAAACATAGTTACAGTCTAACATTCTCTGAAGGTTACACACTCAAAGAACCCTCTGGCTGTCCTGGGAGACACTTTCACAAGGATGTGAACTGAGTAGTTAACTTACTCTCCTAATAGCTTTCTCCCAGATCCTGGCACACTGTTAGCACTCTCTGTTGTGTGAAAATCCCTATTACATCATGCTATTTTTTGGTCCCACATCAAGCAGCAGCATGCTAATGTGAGAAAATCTGGAGAAACCCCATCTAGGTCCAATTATCAATGGTTTCCAGGGTCATAAACATTAAGTCACTTTGTTACCCTGCTGCCATTTTCCAGGTTCCATTACTCACAGGCCTTTCCATGAGTCAGCCTTTCCCAGTACAGGACACAACCAGCACCAAGACATGGACAGACAGACAGACACACACACACAATATTGCTATTTCATCTGGTCACAATGACTTTCAAGTGCAAATTTAGAGAACTTACAGGCAGGAGGAAACAGTCATACCCCCTTGTTGTAATCAGGGGTCACAGGGAGAGCAACTGCATACAGCACACAGAATTTATAATATTGTTTTATGATGGTCACCCAGAATTAAACACAAGAAAGTGCAGGAAAATCTGTCCACAGCACTAAAGACCCAGAATTTTCAGCCAAGAGCCTGGATCTCACAGCATTGTCCTGCATGAATCCAGCTGAAGACCCAGAGCCCATGACAATGCCTCCCACAAATCCAAATGGAAATCTAAGAGCCCACGATAAGGACTCATGCCAGTCTATTTTACGGATCTGCACTGGGAAGGCCAAAGGTCGGCGGTGGAAGCTAGAAAGTCTATGCCAGCGGGAGTGAGGGTTTTACACTGGAGTCAGGAAGTCATGCTCAAAATAAGGACCACAGCACCCCTGAAAAGTACCACAGCCATCTTCAGTGGCACGAGGTCCTGAGCTCCTCCGACGATGAGAACAGTTGAGCACAGGTCAGGAAGCCCAACATGACAAGCTTCTCCAGCACACATCTTTCCCTCTGGAGCCAGGAAGCAATGCACAATGTGAGGAGCAGAGTTCCCCCAATATGATCCACATTCAACGACAAGGTCCCGAGTTCCTCAGATGATAATGGCCGAATCCATATTGGGGAACCTGGCCATGACAAGCTCCTCCAGGAGAACCAACAGCTCAGAACAGCAACACTTAAGAGAACCCACAATGCCTTGCTCTTCTTCTCCACGTCTCTATTTATGCTGGCCTCTTTCTTCAGGTGGGCCATCTACACTCAGCACCATGCTGATGAAATTCAGCTGGTGTTAAGTTGACCACCAATTTTTAATCCATAACATCCCTCCTATGTAGGCTAATCAAGGGTTAATTGCAAAGACCCATCCTCTGAATGGGAAAGCAAGCCCAGAGAAAGATGTGTGCAGAGCCCAATTGCTTTGTAACAGTTCGTTGATTCACACCATACACAGGGAACTTTCCACCAGTTGTTTCCTTTTTGAAATGTTTCTGGTTCCCTGTAACAAAGGTGTTAGGATACTCTACCAATCAAAGCCTGATGCTGGTTAGATTTAAGGTTTCACAAGGGAAGACTCCAATATTTAGCTAGAGTTATTATTTTATTTTCAAGACCAGTTTCCCAAGTTTTGATGTCAAAAAAGCAATTGATGCAGGTTGAGGATTTATTGCAGTGAATCAAATTCACTCTAAGAAGAGACCAGAAGTAGGTAGCGTGCTAGCAGCAGCAGGAGTTTTTGCTGCAGGCTCTTTACGTTTAGGAACTGCAGATCCCAGCTCCTAGCTCCTAGCGTCTTCTCTCCTGGATAAACAAGCCTTATCGGCCACCCACAGTACTTCAGTTAGTAAAAGGCTTAGGAATGTAAATCACACTGGAGTGAAGTGTGATCCTAATTTGCACTTAATCAAAGCCAATTAGAGGTACATTATTTACACAAAGCCCATGCATCTCAATTATGCCCGGCACAGCCCAAGACAGTTTTGAGTTGAGACCTTAATTCTGCTTAATTAGAGAAGTAAACATTTTCACTGAGTCAGTCCTCTACGTAGTCTCAGCTAGAGCCTATGGGTAAACTGAACCAAACATGCAGAGATTTTCACTTTAGGGCCAAAAAACTGTAACTGACACCTGTTGAAAATGTGCAGAAAACAAAGATAAGTATTCAGACCTGGGGACTGCCTCAGCTGGCCAATTAGTTAGCCCTCCTCCTCTCTTTAATACACACTTACCAGCACCCACTGTGTCGTGTGCTAAATTTTACTATATGTCTCCTCTTTCTTTCCTGCATTTTAGCAAGGAGTAATAACACAATCTAGGGGGACAGACAAAACAAAAGACTCCAATTCAGCTCTTCTGCCATACTTCTCCTGTACTGGAATTTCAGGGTAGCTGGTGTGAATCACCAGGGGGCAGAAGAGGCTCTGAGTCACCTGTCTGTAGGTAGGCCACGAAACAGCAACAAAGTCTGAGTAGAGACTGAGGACAGGAATTTAGCACGACAAAGCTCTGAGAAGCCTAAGATGCTTGAGGACTTTATTCACCCATCCACTAAACAAATAGGGGCCAGGAGTTAGCTAGGCGCTGGGAAAGCTTCTGCTGTCCCTTCCAAGGTGGCTTCGGGTCACTGTGTGATGCTCTGCCTATCTGGGCAAATCCCACTTATTGATGAGTCGGTGACCTCCCAGTAGAGACCCCAACGGGGTCTGCTGAGGATTCTTTCTTCCTACCTTTGCAACAATTGGCATGGCCTCAGAGGAGAAAAAAGAAAAATAAAAGGTCCTGGCTGGTTGAAAACCCAGTTAGAGGGAAGTCCAAATGTCAAGGACTGCACTGCTAATTGCAAGGAGCCCTGAAGCAGCAGTAGAGGTCAACAAGTCTTCAGATCCTAATACCAAAGGTGCAATTAAAGTTGCCCAGGGAGTTAGTTCAAGTTCTCACTGCTTAAAACTAAATTTACTTTCCCAACCACATGTTGGGAGATGCCCTCTAAATTCACTCGGCCAGTCACCTCTGCCTCCTCTCAAGTAAGGACTGAGAGACAGAATGAAAATATCTGAAGTGCCTTCTGTGGGGTGGGTGTTTACACGTCTGCAGGATGAACTGTAGAAACCAAGACTAACTAGATTCATGGATACTTGTGCAACATGAATGATCACATTAATATTAAAACATAAACAAAATAGTGAAGAAGTAAGGAACTAGACAGGACCACTGACTGAATGTCCCACTGCTTGATGGCTTTCAAACATAAAGGAACAAAATAGAGTCAAATATTACAACATCACGGAATCATAGTATGACTTAGATATAGAATGCCATGTGCTACTTTTAATTTTAAAAGGGAAGAATCATATATTTCTATTTGTTAAGTCATCGAATCACACATTTAAGATAAGTATTTCACTATATGAAAAATTTACCTCAATAAGTGTCTAAAATGCATATTTTAGGTAGATGAAGTTATGCCATAATTTGGCCAACCCATTAAACTAGGGCAGAAGATAACACTCCCAAAGTAAGATCCAGAGAGTTCGGGAAGAGTTTGGTCCACTGTACCCTTTGTAGATTGCCTTTCTTCTGACCCAAGCTATCCTTATTTTACTACAAAGGACCAAGCCAAACAAAACTTTAACTTGGGCATTTACCATTTTCTTGGAGCCTCTATAGGTCAAGCTAAGGAATTTTCCCTCACTGACACAGGAAGTCACATCTGCTGAGGAGTAAACCAACTTCCTAAAAGACTTTGCCCTTCAACTCTTTCAGCACAATTAAAAAATGAACTGGGGTCTCTGTCCACGAGTAATGTATTACCCAAATGTCCTGCACACTTTCCCAGCCATCCAACTTTTAAAAGCTACTAGTCCAGATCTTTCGGGAGAACCCCTCGCTGGCCCAGTTTTTCCCTCGTTCATCAGTTCCCGATCAAGGCTTAGGAAAGCCTACTCACTGGCACGGTATTCCCAAAGAAGCAATAAAAGAACTTTCACATTTATGAGGTTGGTTCTTTCCTACAAAAATTATTTCAAACCTGAGACCAATAATGGAAAAAAATGACAAAACATGTATGAATGTATTTGCTAAAAAATTACCTCAAATTATTCCTACACTTTAAAAAGCACTTTTCTGTTTGTTTTTTGTTTGTTTGAGACAGGGCCTCACTATGCAGTTCAGGCTGGCCTTGAACTTGCTTACATAGCCCAGGCTGGTCGCAAAATTGCAATGATCCTGCTGCCTCAGCCTCCCATTTCAAAAGCACTTTTTCATGTATGAATTAATTTGAGTTAAATTAACAAAAATTCAAGAGGAAGGTACATAGTAACTGATGAGTCTGAATAGGGTATAGTAGTCAAATTAAAATTCTGTTTTCCATTCACTACATGAGACAGCCCAAACTGAAATAGTTGAGGGAAAAAGTTTTTGTGCATTTATTATATGCACAACATTCTTATAAAAAAGGAAGCAAAGGAAAAGAAGGTAAAGGTATATTATGAAAAATTTTTTAAGCAATAGAAAAATGGAGAAAGCTATTCTAAGTATGATATAAATCCCAGAAGCCACTAAAATTACTGATAAATAAAACACTCTAAAATACTGTATAGATTCCAACCTTCACCAAGTAAGGCAGAAGGTCCAGCGCCACACTCAGGGAGTGAGCCCTCACTAGCTGTACAGAGGATTGAGCTCTGCCCAGCCCGGCATCCCAGTGCAACCCATAAGGGGAACACCCGACCATCTTCACAGGACACAGAGGTACTGAGCCCAGCCCAACACAAAGCTCCAGAGCTGCTCATCAGGGAGTGGCCAGTATAGCTGCAGGGCCTTGGAGAATTTGAGCTCTGCCTATTAGAACAAAAGGCATGAGACCCATTGTTCAGGGGTGCAGCCACACAGCAGGTGCTGGAAGTTGTGAACTCCATCCAGCCAGGAGCAAGGCCCTAGCACCATATGCCAGAGAGCACGCCCAGGCTTGCCCCATGCTCCAGAGGCTCTGAACTCCATGTAGTCAGAAGCAAGGTCCTGGTGGTGCCACACTCAGGGGTGCACTCTGCCTAGCTGCCTGGGTTCTGGAGATTTCGAACTCCATCCAGCCAGGCAGAAAGTCCACCGTCACATCCCAGGGGTGCGTTGCTGCTAGCCACTTGGGTTGGGGAGGTTCTGAACACGACACAGTCAGGTTCAAGGCCCTGGCAACAAGCTCAATGGGTGTGTCCCTGCTAGCTGCAGGAAGGATACAAACTTTGTCCAGCTCAGCCTCCCAAAGCAACCCAACAAAGTACATCAGGGGAACACATGGCCAGCCTCACAGACCACAGAGCACAAGGATCTAGCGCCATAGTCTGGGGGTGTGCCCTGGCTAGCCACGGGGATACTGAAGGATTGAAGATCTACTCAGCGCAGTGTTCTAGTGCAATCCATTGGGAGGCTGCCTGCCCAGCCACACAGGTCCCAGAGGAAAAGACAAAACAAAAGGGCAAGAGGCAGTCTCAAGTCTCCCAGCCCACTGAGAACAAACCCAAGAGACACTTAAATGGAAGACACTGGAAATCACACAACTGAACTTTCTGAAATGATAGCAACTGAAGTAAAGAAACAACTCCATGAAGCTATAGAGGAATTCAAATCAGAAATAATTTCTCAGCTAAAAAATGAAATGACAATCATTATGAAAGAAATACTAAAGCCGGGCGTGGTGGCGCACGCCTTTAATCCCAGCACTCGGGAGGCTGAGGTAGGCGGAGCGTTGTGAGTTCGAGGCCGGCTTGGGCTACAACGCGAGTGCAAGGCCGGGCTGAGCTACATAGTGCGACCCTGCCTCAAAAAAACCAGGGCCGGGAGTTTGGCTCAGTGCCTTAAGTGCCTGCCCTGGCGGGCGCGAGGTTGTGAGTTCAATCCCCGGTGCCGCAAAA
>RJWM01039722.1:0-15928 GCA_004363535.1 Dasyprocta punctata
GGTATATGGGTGAGTGGGTGGGTGGGTGGTGCCACTGAGTCCCTTCTCCTCGTCTCCCACCTCCCTCCTTGCCCCATGGGCAGCTCTGCCATGTCCTTAGATCACAAGGGCTCCACTGCTCACCTTCAGGGTCACTATAGTGCCTTATATTCCTGGTCCCCCTTCCCAGCGGTCATGAGCCCTGATGCCCCTCCTAGGCCCCGGAACTTGGACCCACAGCCCTGGACTTCTCCACTGGGACCCCTCCCCGGGGAGCAAGCAAACCCCCGAGCCCCCCTGCCTCTCCTCATTTCCAGTGCCCTGCACGAGTGCCTCCTCCCACCAAAAACCCGAGCAAGTGGCAACTGCAGGACATTTTCCAGATGGCCAGGACCCTTGTCACAAGGGCCAGTGATGGAGAAACCGCGGCCCAGACAGGGCGGGGCCTACCTGCCTCCCACCTGTTAGCCGGGTGAGTGCCCAGTGGGGCCGCACGCCTGGCCCTGCACACAGCCTGCTCCTGACCAGCCCTGACCTGGGCTGCAGCGGTGCACGGGTCCTCCAAAGCCCCAGTTGATTCTAATGTGTGGAGGCCTGCGAACCCCGGCACTGGGAGGAACCCACCTTGCCTCAGCGCCTCCAGCAGGGGGCAGTGCCGCCCCACACTTGAGGCAGCTATGGGCCAGCATGTCCTTCCTGGGGACCAGTGTACCCTCCACACCCAGGGCTTCTGAATGGGTCCACCAGAGCGGATGGAGGGGGCACCATCAGGTGGGTGGGGAGGCCTGAGCTGGGACCCCTGCCAAGCTCCCTGGCTCCCCAGGTTGCTGTGCAGGAGGGGTTCAGGGGAGAGGGCAGTGGGGAACATAGGCTAAATGACCGACCAGCCTGGACTTCCTTTCTGGGGTCCATGGAGCTGGGGGCCCAAAACCTCCACCCGAGCCCCCTTCCAGACTGGACTGCCCGACCCACGCAGGTCCCTGCAGGAAACGGCCATCCTCGGCACAACAACAGCCCCTGCTCCTCTGCCCTGAGGGTCCACCGTGCTGCACCTGTGTGTGTGTGCTGGAGGGGGCCCACCCCATTTCCACCAGGTTGCCGAGGTTTCCCACACCTCCCCACCCTCTCACTGGAAGGGACAACCCTCCAACCCTCCCCCGTCCCTCAGCTTCAGGTCCCAGCTCAGGGCGAGGGCACAGTGGGTGCCCAGGAATGGTCCGTCCCACCCACGACTGGAGACCTGAGCCCCAGCCCCCACCCCAGCATCAAGCTCGGGTTACAAACCCCGGAGTCTGGCTCCGCCTGTCACTGCCTGATTCTGCTGGTGATAAACTTATCAGGCCCAGCATCTCTGGTCCGGAGGGACTGCCCTGAGCCGGCGTTGCCAAGACAACCAGAGGCAGCACAGGGAGGCCGAGGCTGGGTTGCTGAGCCTGCATTCGCAGCCTGGGTTCTGCTGGGCGGGGAACTGGGTGGCACTCATGTCCCTGGAGGTAGTTGTCCCCTGCACTTCCCCAGGGAGCCCCCCACCAGGGCCCTGCGCCACCAGAACCCACCTGACGCTGCTCCTGTGTGGTTATTACAAACCAGCACCTTGGGCCACCGTACGGAGGGAAGCCCTCTCCGTCTCCCCGGTGACCTGGTGGCCTCTGTCCCATATCCATCCGTCCAACTTGTCACGTTTCCCCCCCTGCACTCTCACCTGAAACCCCCTGCAGGGATTCCCACTCATTCAGGGACGGACGCCGCAGAGGCCGCATCCAGGTCACAAGGACACAGAGGGCTGGTTCCAGCCAGCATCCGTGCTGTCCTGCGCACACTTGGGAAGCAGGAAGATGGCCTTCTGCTTCTGGGGCCACCCTCCCTTGGGACCCAGAAAGGGCCCTGTGGAGCTGGGATGGGCGAGATTTTATAACCAGGGACCAGAGTGAGCTGGGTCAAGCAGAGCCAGAGGAGAGGCAGCCCAGGGACTCCAGGGGCCTCCTCAACCTGGGGCCGCCCCTCCCCGAGGGTGGGCCTCAGCCGTGGGCGCCGAGACCCACGCTATGCCAGGGCACCCAGTGTGGCAGCCCTGACCTCCCGGGGCTGGAGGGCTGAAGCAGTCCCAGCCAGGCGCTTGGATCTGCAGCCCCTCAGGCAGACACCATCACGCCTGTCCCACAGGGTCACTGGCACTGGTCATCCATCGGCCATCGGCTAGTCCGTGGCCCAGGCAGATCTGCTTCAGGGTGCAGCCACCCCTTGAGCACCCCTCGTGAAGGGGGGAATGTAAGCGTGCAGGCTGCCCCCCCACCCCGGGTGGCCTGTGCTCCAAGGCTGAGTGAAGGTACTTTGTGCATGGGTGTACAAGTGTGCCAATGTGTGCGCATGATTGCATGTGTGCAAAAGTACGTATATGCACAAGTGTGCACATATGTGCACGTGTATATGTACACGTGTGCGTGTATTATGTGTACAGTCCACCTGCATAGTACATGTCTGTGTTTGTGGAGGCAATGATCTCAGAAAGCCTCTGCCCATACTGGCTCTGGCACTACCCCAGGGCCATCTGTCCACCACCACCGGGCAGGACCCGGGTCCTCAAGGTCCCATTCCCAGCTGCAGGTGACCCCTGCGGCTAGACAAGGGGCACTGTCACCACCTTGGGGCCAGGGGCAGCTTCCAGACAGCATGGAGACAAAGGGCATTTATCACACGGGATGGCACAGATGGGCGTCAATAACCTGTCGTTAATCAGGCGGTTAGGTGACGTCATTAGTTTTGCAGTCCTCCATGTGAAGCTCCTGCCCACTCGGGCAGCAGGGACGCAGGGGCCGGGCGCAGGCGCTGGGGCCAGGCAGGAGGCCACACACCTGGTGCCCGCATGCAGACACTGCAGACCTAGGCCCCGGGGGGCTTTGGAGCGGCCCCGACCGGGAGGGAGAGTGCAGAGCCAGAGCCGGAAGGCGGCCAGGCAGAGGCGGCGGGCTGGCAGGACAGGGCTGACTGCAGGCCCTGCGGCCCCGGGGGACCCCCAGGCTCCCCACCCTGTGCTTTGGGACTCCAGGACCCAAACAGGAAACTCCACACAGAACAAGTGCGAACTGAACGGAGATGTATTTTGAAACACTCATTTTGTTTCCCTTCTCACGTTTTTCTCTGTATGTCTCTTCCACAGTGCTAACACCACTGTGCGTCCGACCCCGGCGTCTGGCCTCCACGGCGCAGAGAACAATTAGAGGGAAGGAATTCACAGTCAACGGAGTCGCGAAGGCCGGCCGGCAAGGAGGGCAGGCGGCTCCGCCCAGCGCCCCTGCCCGGGGAAGCGTCCGCAGGCAGGGGTCAGCCGGAGCCCTCCTCACTGTCCCCCACCCCGTGGCCCGCATCTCACCTCGACCTCTAGAAGCAGAAACAAAACAAGTCCCACCCCCGCCATATCATCCAGTATACATGAGGGATAAAATTACATTTGTACAAAAATAGATTTTTTTTTTACCTTTCCCGATGCTTTAGACATTTTCTCTCTCTCTCTCTCTCTCTCTCCTCGTGTGGATGTGACTTCCCTAAAGCATTAGCGAGCGGCCCGGCTAAGGCATCGCTAGGGGTCGGGACCGCCAAAGCCGCCGCTCCCGGGCATCTTAAAATAGATGCCGCTCCTGCCTCGAGGGTCTCATTGGAGCCTGGGGTTCACCAAGGGAGGGGTCCTCGGGGGCTTGCGCACAGGAAGCAAATTTACAGGGAAACAGGGAAAGTCTTGATTAAAACTAAACACGAAACCTCGGTAACTGTGACACGGCTCCTCGCACGCAGCATCTGCACGACACATACATGTTCACACCGCGCACCCGCGCGGACGGGGACCCAGACACGCGCCCCAGCTCCATGACGGGGACGGCACCAGCCGATGACTCCCGGGCCGGCGCCCTGGGTGTCCTCTCCCGCACTGTCACTAGGCTGCCAGCCTGGGACCCCCGGGGACCACCAAGGGCTTCCAGGTGACGGGGGCCCATCCGGGTGCCGGTGCGAACGTCCATGCAGGAAGGTGACTCGGCAGCGGGGAGGTCATAGGCCCGGCCACGGCAGGGACAGGCAGAGGGTGGCCAAGGAGCTGTCAGTGCTATCTTTAGAAAATTAAAGACTGTCCCACTAAAATATAATAATAATTACAATTACAAAAAAATCACCTTAACTGCGCCGGATCGGTAGCATGGCTGCAGGCCCGGCTGACGTGCGGCCCCGCCTCCCCACGCGCACCCCGCACGCCAGCGGCACTGGTCGCACGATGGCGGTGACGGGGCACTAACATGAAGGGGACAGGAAGCCACAGGAATTGCAACGGAAGTGGGCGGCAGGTAAGACGGCAAGGGCCAGGAGGCTCGGGGCTCCGGCTTTGTGGGTGGCGGCCAGCCAGGCCCGGGAGGCGGAACACGTCACCGAGAGGGCCTCTGTCCCTAGGTTCTCTCTGCAGGCCAGGACATTCCCGAGGGGCGCACAGGAGCCCGGGGCACCGCGCCCAGCAGGGGTGGGCACGGATGGCGTGATGGTGGGGTGCGCCGGGCTGCAGGAGGCACCAAGCTGGGAGTGGGGCGGGGACCGAGCCTGCGAGGCTCCCCCGGTGCCGCCCTGCTGGGCTGGACACGTCCTCCCATCCCTCCCTCCAGCTGCCTGGAAGCTGGCTCCTCCCGCCTGCCGCCTCCTACCCAGCTCCCACAGGACTCCCTCTGCTGTCGGGGCCCCCCGGCCCCAGCCCAGGGCTGCTCATGGAGGGACAAAGCCCCCTACCTGTGCCACCCCCTGGCCCTGCGTTCCCCACCTGCCCAGCCGCCCATTCAGGCGTGTGCTGCAGACAGTGCTCGGGCTCCGGGCCCAGCTAGGCTTCGAACAGCCGTGGGAACCGGAGCCCCAGCTAGAGCTCTGGGCAGATGTCACCCACAAACAACACTGCCCTGGGGCCCACAAGGCCTGCGAGTCCTCCAAACAGACAAGGAGGCTGGAGAAGGAAGAAGACGCCCCTGGCCCTACCTGCATGGCTTGTTCTCCCAGAAGCCCCTCTGGCTTCCGACACCTTCTCTGTCCCTGGGGAGAGCCCAGCTGGCATCCCTTCCCCTCCCCGGGATGGCGATGTCCAGCATGGGGGTCAGCAGAACCCACATAGGGGCACCCTGCATGCTGCGTGGCGACCCTGGGGTACCCTGTGGAGTGGGCACACACGGCAGGGAGAAGATGCACCCAGGACAATGATGCAGAGAAGACACCAAGGTGGGGTGATGGCACCCCCAGTCTCTGCAGCCTTGAGCTGGCCCCAAAACGCTGCGGAGAGGTCAGCTCACGTTCTCAGTGGCCGGGGCGAGTGCACCAGTTTTCTTTGGGAAGAGGAGCTGCTAACCCTCCACTCCACGCTAAGGGAGCCCCATGGCCCTGGGGGTCCCCCGGGCTCCAGCAGGTGGGCAGTGGGGCCTCCTGCACTGAGATCCTGGCCGGCACCCACCAGCCCCTGCCTCTGTCCCTGGGTGAGCCTGCACAGCTTGCACAGGCCACTCCAATCGGGGCGCCGAGAGGGAGGTTTGAGAACCAGCAACTATAAACAGCGACAGAGGAGCCCCTCCCCGGGGTCTGCAGGAACCGGCAGGGAGGGGCCTGGTCAGGTCTCAGCTGCTTCTGCTGCCCCCCAAAGGCCACCAGCCCCGGGCCACAGACGAGTGGCAACAAAGATGACCGGGGTGGAAACATCCCCCAGGACCGCAGTGACACACGGCACCCAAAGGTCCACACAGGCCAGGCAGGGAAGGGCAGGGATGGGGCGCGGCGGGCAGGCGGCCGCTCCGCTGGCCTAGGTCATCTGGTGCGGAGCCTCCAGCATCTCCATGAGGAAAGTGTCGATGGGCGTGTCCCCGATGAGCTTGAAGAAGAACAGGTGCTCCAGGCACTTGAGCCCGATGGAGCGCAGGGCCGGCAGCCGGAGCAGCAGCTTGGCGAACCTGCGCAAGTGGAGGGTGGGGAGGTCGGCCGGGGCCAGGCACACCCTCTCCCCGCGTTGCCTGGTGGCTTCCCCGCCCAACAGAATCGGGGTGTGGGGGGCAGGCCGCAAATGCCAGCTTGCCTGTTTCACGGGCCAGGGGAGCCACCGAGGAACTGTAAGCAGGGGAAAGAGCGGTGGGAAGGGACTAGAGTATCAGAGACACCTCTGCTGCCTGCAGCTGCCGTCCCCGAGAGACGGGGGGGCCTGTCCTGGGATGGGCGACGGGGAGCCGGGCCAGGAGGATGCAGGAAGGGGCCCCCAGGGAGTCGGGGAGGCACCTCGGGGAGCTGGGGGGCGTCCAGGGCACCCATAGCAGACTCAAGCGAGGGCAGTGTGGCATGGAGATGGGCCAGCACCGTGAGACGCCCCTGGCTGTCCTGGCCTCCCCATAAGGGCCCCCTGGGGGGCTATGTGGCTTCATCAGTTACTCCCAATGCCCCCCTTCCCAGGGAGCAAGCGCTGTGGCTGGCTGCCTCCCCAACGCAGTTTTAAAAGCAGAAACGTAGCCTGCAGGCTGGACCGGGGCCAGAGAAAGAGCCGTTTTCTGCTGAGCTGGTGAGATGGGCTGAGGCAGGAAGCCAGGAAAAACGAGCCGCTGCCACCCCGCCTGTCCTCATCCTCCGGGAAGCTCACCCTAACCCGAACCAGATGAGGGCCCAGCGGCCGCGCTTAACCGTGTGTGTGCCAGTCGGCAGAGGTGGGTGGGGCGCCGTCTGCCCAGCCCTGCACACCTGGCCCCAGACTGGGAGGCCAGACGCGCCCTTCAGGGAGAAGGGGCGGAGCCCAGACGGCGGACCGAATCCCAGGGCCGCTGGTCTCTCCCGCTCGGCACCTACTGTGCACCAGCACTGCGGGTGAGGAGAGAGAAGATCCCAGGACTCCAGCCATTCACTCTACACATCTGGAAAGCGCCCACTACGTGCTGGCACCAGCGGGCCCCTGGTGGGTCCACTTCACGGGGGAGCCCGTGGCTCTGGTCTACATCAGCCAGGACGAGCGTCTGCTACATGCCGGGCACGGGGCCCGACTTCCCGATGGTGGCGAGTGCTCCACGGCGCACAGCTGGGCACCCAGGCCTCACTCACAGAACGCAGCTTTGGAGCCGCCAGGGCAGAGATGGCTCCCAACCACCTTGGGGTCAGCGGCGCTCACCTGCCCGGCTGCTCTGGGTACTTGTGCTTGCAGTAAGCCTCCAGCGATGCGTACACCTTCTCCCTCAGCGCCTCCACCTCAGCAGGGTTTGAGAGCCCCTTGGAGTCTGCAGGGACAAGCAGCCTCAGCTCGGAGCCCTGGCCAGGGGTCACATCCCTTGACCCTGCCTGCAGGGCCTCAGGCCCGTCTACCAACCACCCCACACCAGTGAAGCTGGCAGCATGCACGGGTATGGAGGATACGGCTGACCCCACGGGACCCCAGGGCAGGGGGAGCCTGGCTCTCCTCCTCGAAAGCCATGCAACCTGGGTGCAGTCCCAGACCTCCCGAACTCAGTTTCTGCATCTGTACACAGACAGGACTCTGTTCCCCCTGTTGCTATGGTAACCAGCACAGGCCATGGGTAGCTTGGTCCATGCCCAGGCCTTTCTAGTATATCAGTGCCCTGGGCCAACCCACAGAATGACAAGCCAGGGCTCAGCCTGCGAGCTGGAGGGACACTATCCAGGGCTATCCTGGAGTGGCCGCTGTCCATGTTCAACCACCTGCTGCAGGTAGAGCTGCAAGCTTCGAACACAGGCCTTGTGCCCCTCCTCCCCGCACCCTGCAGGGCCCAGCTCCCCACGCCCACTCCACTCTTCTCGGACGTCCCCCCACCCAGAGCTGCATCCTCGCACCCTGCCGCACCGGCCCCACCGCTGTGTGGCCCCGGCCCCCGGCCCCTGGGGCTGGAGGTGATGTTGGCCACCCCAGGACACCAAGCAGGCCCAAGCGATCGCCAATGTGGTCCAGGACCAGTGGGGATGCCGACGTGCTGCTCTTTGGAAGGACTAGTGACAAGCACCTTCCCTGGCCCCTGGACAACAGCTGGCCCCCCGGCCGATCCCACAGCAAGTGGAAGGTGGTGAGCGGCTGCCCACCACGAAGCGGCCCACAGCGGGTCACAGGCAGCAGGCCGGCCGCCGGGCAGCGGGGCCGTACCGGGGTTGAAGAGGACAATGGCGCGCAGGCAGCCCAGCTCCGTCTTGTCCATCTGCATGTCCCGCATCTTGGACACCAGTTCTGTCAACACCCTGAAGGACAGGAAGGCCACCAAGTCCCAGTCAGACCATGCCGGTTGCCGGCCCCACCACAGGAAGGCCCCAGGGACTCGGGGAACTCCGAGTGGCCCTGCAGGCGGCTGGGAGGGGCGAGGCCAGGTGAGGAGCCACCGGGGAAGGGCTGGAGAGGAAGAAGCGCGGACAGGAGCACGGGCCCTGCAGGCCTGGCCACCGGGTCCTGCCCCGGGGTGGAGCCTGCACTCGCAGAGGCTGCCCTGAGTGTCACACCAGGGCCTGGCACTAAAAAGGGACCCACTAGGGCTGAGGTGAGGGGAGCCAGGCCCGAGCCGGGGCTCAACGCAGGCAAGGCCCAGGCTACCTGCGGGGCAGCCGGTCCTGTCATCCAGCAGGGAAACACCCTGGGACACGGCCGCCCCAGGGGCCACGCTGCAGGAAGGGTGGGGGCCACCTCGCTAGGGGAAACAGGTGGGAGGCCCTGCTGTGAGTGAGGGCGCCTCTCAGGCCGCCTCAGCCTGCCGGCTGACCCAGGTCCAGGTGGCACCAGCCTGTCTCATCCTCGTGGGCCTTCCTGGCTCTGTGGCCCAGCCTGACCCCACAGCGAGGGGTGCCGTCCAGGACACGGCCTGGCTGGGGGCCACTGACCCGGGGCTTCTCCTGCCCCGCAGGAGTGGACAGCTGACCCCACGCCCACCCCACCTGTCAAAGATGGCGCCCACCCCTGCGCTGTGGGCACTGTTCCGGTGCACGTGCAGCCCGGTGGCCAGGAGGATCCCGTCCTTCACGGCTATGGAGCGGTGGGAGAAGGAGGCGATGAGCAGCTCGTTCCACCCTGCGGGGAGGAGGCACACGTCACTCGGCCACCGGCCCCCGGCCCGCCGGCCCTCCCCTCCCCCCCTTTCCAGACCCAAGCGAGGGTTCCCAAAGTGGGCTCTGTGGAACCCTGGCCCCATGAAGGGTCTCACAGAAAGGAGGCTCAGGAGCAACCAAGTGTGGGGACTGCTTCTCTGTGCCATGGTGAATGCTGGTACTGGTAGAACGCAATTCGCAGGAACCTCAGAGTGGAGATTCCTCAAAAACTAAAGCTAGAAAGTCTAGGTGACCCCGCTAGTCCTCTTCTGGGTATCTTCCTGACAGAGTTAAAGACATCGCATTACAGCGAGCCATGCACACTCGGGTGTGAAGCCGCACAATTGAGAACAGCTAAACGGTGGAAGCGGCCAATCTGCCCATCGACAGATGAACAGACAAAGAAAACGTGGTATTCACACCCCACGAGTGCTTTCCTGCCGTAAAGAAGGATCAACTTGAGCCACTTGTCGGAAAATGGACGCACCCTGAGAGCGTGAGTTTAATGAAATACATCAGGCACGCAAGCGTAAATACCCCGAGGTTTCTCTTAGGTGAGAAACCCAGGGTATAAACAAAGGGCAGAATGAAAGACGGACCATGGCAAACCGAGCTAGGTCTTTTGCAAAAGGAGGGGACCAAGAGATGCAGGGAAGGGGAGGGCCGGAAGAGGTAAGATGCGTGACACACACGTCACAACTGCCCGTGAAGAACCTAAGTATTACGGACTACTAAAAATTAAAACGAAAAAAGAAATGAAGAGAAAACCGTGCACACACATTTTAACGGCCTCTGTGAACCCGGCTGAGAGAGGTCGCCCCAGCACAAGGAGTATGACGTCACCGGCTGACTCTCCCTGCTGTCCAGGACAGCACCGTCCCTCTCCATCCACTGCAGCCCTCAGCGCAGGGCCCGGGAGACCACGGTCCAGCCAGTAGCATGGGCAGCTGGGACCCTGCTGGACACACTCACAAACGTGACCCTGGGCCTACGTGGGAACCCAGGACCAAGCTCAGCCTCGCGGTCACAAGGCTCTGCCAAAAGGTGGCTGGTGCTGACCAGGCAGCCAAGGCGCTGACCCAGACCACCTCTCCCAGGGGTGGGCGGGACCTGACACAGGAGCCACCAAAACCCGAAAAGGAACGTGGGCCTGAGGTCAGTGCCGCTGTCCACTACTGTGACCACAGGGGGCCATGAGCTGTCGGGAAGGCTGGACAGGTCGGCCAGAGGGGCCAGTGCTGGGGGGCATCAGGGACACTGGTGGCCCCCTGCCCGCGTGCACCGCCCCAGGCCTGGCAGCCAGGTGCAGCGCGAGGGAAGAGGGGCTCCGCAGGGCATCTAGGAGTTGTCTGTGCACAGCACAGCAGGGGCTCAAGAGCCGGGCTGCCGTCCCTGGGGGCATGAGGGTGACAAGGGGTCCCTGTCCAGGGTGCCATGTCCCAGCCCAGCCTGGCTTCCATTCTGTCCCAGGGCAGGGTCAGGAGCAGCACCAACCAAACAAGTGAGCGAGAGACAAGGGTGTCAGGGTGCGACTGACTGGGCGACCCCATCTCCAGTGGCACACGAGGAACTCAGCAGCGCTGGACCAGGGACAGGCAGGCAGGAAGAGACCCAACACAGGAGCCTAGAAGCTGTGAACGGCCCTTGCCTGGCCTCGGTTTACCTGCCTGACAAACAGAAGAGCCAGGGTGTGCCTCACAAGGAGCCAGAACTGTTCATCGCGTCCTTCCTAAAGATCCCCCAATAGCTGGAGGGAGGCGCACACCCCAGGGAAGGGGCCCTGACCCGGCAGCCACAGGAAAAGTGCAGGTGGACGGTCCCCAGGGTGACCGCATACCAGGCCTCAAGCCTGGGCTGCCCAGCAGCTCACACGATGGTGGAAACCCCTCGGAATCTGTGGGGTCCTGGACCTGAGACCCCATCCCCTGCAGAGGGGAGCAAAACCTGCAGCCAGTCACAGCTGGCCAGACCTCATCCTGACTGCCACGTACTTCAAATTCCAGGTCCCCACGGCTGTCTCAGGCTCTGTGGGGCCCAGGCAGACCGTCTGGTGGGTACATGAGAGTCCACAGTACCACCGACTCTGCCCGGCACGTACAGTGCTGCCAGTGCCCACAGAAGGGGCACAGGAGGAGACTGAGGCACAGAGGAGGACATGGCCAAGGTCACACCGGCGGGCAGCAGAGCTGAACTGAAGGCCAGGACCCCTGCTGGGTGCATCTGCTCGGTAGGGACCTGATTCCCACCACACCCAGCAGCCAGTCAGTCAGTGAGGACCCTCGGCAGGGACAGAGCCAGGGCGAGGCTGGGGCAGAAGCCTGTCCTAGGGTGAGAAGCCACCAAGACCCCCTGGAGGAGGCCCAGGGGAGGGTGCAGTAGCCACCCACGGTGGGCACCACGGGGCAGATTCCCAGTCGCAGAGGATCCCTGCAGGGGACTGGGGACTCAGTGACCTGGTCCTGGGCACAGGAAGGGCCACACAGGGACCCCGCACCCAGCCCTGGATGCCACACCTACACAGAGGCACAGGTCAGCCCAGCCCACTGTGTGCCTGCGTGGTCCCTGCACATGGCCACCAGAGGCAGCACCCACTTCGCCATCATCACCCCAGGAGGACTGGGGTCAGACGGAAGCTGCCGGAGCTGGGGCTGCATGGCAGCTGCCACTAACACTTGAGCACAGCACCCAGCCTACAAGACCACCTGCAGAAAAGCCACTGCGGGTGTCACGTTTGGGTCTGGGGTGTCCCAGGAAAACCTCCTGTGTTCAAGACCTGGGGGAGGTGACGGATGGATCTGCTAATGAACCAGCTGGGCGTCGCTAGGCAGTGGGGTCTGGTTGGAAGGGTGAATCTCCATCCCCGCTTCTCCTTGCTGTCAGCTTCTGGACCGCCGTGGTGTGAGCGGCTGTCCTCCGCCAGGCCCCTCGCCGTGAGCTCTGCCTTGGAGCTGGCTGACTGCCCCCTGGATCCTGAATCCTGAGCCCACTCCTGCTTGAAACTGTGGGTGCTGGGTCCTATGTCTCAGCAATGAGAAAAGTGACCGAGACCAGGGGTCCTGGAGTTCCCTCCTAATGAGGACAGGCCGCCGCCTCTTTGTGAGGGCTTTGCCTCACCCGTCCTTCCAAAGACCTCGCAATGGGCGGGCTCTCGGGCCAGCAAACCTTGGAATTTTGGGCTGAGCAGGAAGGCGGGGGCCCAAAAAGTTTGGGCAGAGCTGAGCAGATGTGTGCCTGGTGAGCAGGACACCCACCAGGTCCTGAAGAATAATACAGGGGGACACATGCCTCGGCCCCGCAGGACAAGAAGCCACCCGGGCAGAGGCAGTATGCTCGGGGACTTGAGATGGGGGAGCCCCGACTCATCCTGACCACAGTACAATCAAAGGTCCTTCCCCGAGGGAGGCAGGAAGATCAGGGCCTTAACTAAGCACCTTCCAGAACATTCTGCACGTGAGAGGGAGCTGTCACTGTCTGGCTGGGGCCAGGTGCCAAACCTTGGGCACAGTGGTGGAGGGCTGGACAGTCGGGATATCCAGGCCCCAGGACAGTGCAGCCTCCCTGCCTGAGACGGTCACGAGCGCCTTCACTGTGGCCGCAGGCCCCGTGCACAATTCCCCCTCCCCCGGCTCCACAGGCAGGAGACCCAGCTGAGGACCCCGTCCTGGCCCGCTCCCCAGCACCTGCATGTTGCCAGCCCCTCTACAGAGGAGGAAGCAGTGGGGGCTCCGCCACAGCTGGCTTGTCCCCAACCCCTAACCTAGGCGCCACTCCCGCCCACTGTCCCACTGCCTGCACCCGGCCACTCACCGGCCCGCAGCAGGATGACCTGGTCGTCCAGCGGCAGCTCAGAGAAGTGCGGGACCCTCTTGGCCCACTCCACCAGCGTGAAGAGCTGCTTGTCCGCGGCCTGGCAGATGTTGGTGACGGGGTCATTGGGCTGCGGTGGAAACCGAGAGGAGACGCAGCGTCAAGGCCCAGACCAGGCCCGCTCCGCCTGCCACACCCAGATGGGGACTGAACGGGAGGCTGACAGCCGGGGCCTGGGCCCTGCGGCGTGACCGGCACAGAGACTCACTCCCAAGCAGATGGGACGACAGCCGTCCTGGATCACAGGGGGCCCAGGGTCACAGCAAAGGGCTTTGTGAGGGCGGGAAGACCAGAGCCACAGCAGCCCGAGGCTGGGGGAGGCAGCGCTGGGGGTCTGAAGACAGCGCGGGCCCAGGGCGAGAACGAGATCTGGCGCACTGCTCAACTAAGCCCCGCGAGCCCGACTGGGAGTTCTGACCTCACAACCCGAGATGCTAACATCTGTCTGGCGCTGCGCCACGGAGTGTGTGGCAGTGTGTCTCAGCAGCCCTGGGAAGCCAGTGCTGGGCGCTGAGCAGACAGAGGGGGGCCGCGCTCTAGCAGATGCAGAGGCGACTTCAGGCGGGTGCACGCCTTGGCAGAGACACCAGGCCCTGGGCAGAGCTAGGCTGGCATCAGAGTTTGACCTGGCCAGAGTGGGACTGCCCCGTTGTTCTTGGGGACCAGGGACACCGGCAGGGCTGAGATTGGGACACCCCAAGTCACACTGCCACAGGACAGAGCCAGGGAGTGGGGGAGCGGGGGATCCCTCATTTCAGAACTTGCCAGGGCCAGGCACTGGAAAGAGGAACAGGGTCCACCATGGAGGGCGCTGCTGACAGAGACCAGCTGCCTGCCAGTGCCTGCTGAGGGCCCATGCCGGGAGGAAGCCAGGGCGCCTGGCACGGAACCCTAGGGCCGGGGGCTGCAGTGTGGGAGGAAACGGGCCTGGGCACAGGCCCTGCCAGGCTGGGAGGGTGGCCGCAGGGTGGAGGTGTTCCCAAGAGAGGGTCCGGCCCACTCCTTCACACACCCGTCCTGAGCCCATCCTGGAGCTGTGCCCGAGCCTGGCACTCACGGGCCACCCCGGCCCTGCTGTCCTCCGGCCTGCCTGGGCTGCCTGAGAAGCGAGAGCAGCTGGCATGGAAGACACCACGGGCAGACATGAGACAGGGACATGCAGACTGGACAGAGGGTGGTCGGGGGGAGGTGGCATGGGCCACGCAGGCAGCAGGAGGGCCCCTGGCTCCGGACCCAGCAGGCCAGGCCTGGAGTGGTGGCTGGGAGGGAGGAAGAGAGGGAGGGAGAGCCACCCCGGCCCCTAATGCTGCTCCATCTCTGCGCTGTGGCCTCAGCAAGGGCTTCCCTTCTCTGAGTGACCCCAGTGGACATCAGTGAGCTGCTGACTCATGCCAGAATGGGCACCCCCAGGACCAGCCAGATGGCAAGAGAGAGCCCATCCCTGGGCCCCACACTGAGGGCAGGACCCCCTACTCTCCACATGCCCTAAAACACTGAGCGTCTATGGAGAAAGCTGGGGCTGAGGCTGTCCCCAGGCAACGTCCTGTGCCCACCACCAGTCACCGTCACAGCCCTGCTCCAGTGCAGAGCCCTCCCTGCTGCCTGCACCCACCCCTCCGAGGGCCAGAGCCACGCAGCGGTCATCCCAGCCACAAGTGGAGGGCCGTCCTCATGGGAAGGGGCTGCAGTGGGAACCCAGGGCCTCCTCCAGCCGGGCAGAGCTGATGTCCCCAGGCAAAGCTGGGCAGTGGGGCCCAGCTCAGACACCGCCCCAGGCCCTCGCAGGACGGAACCACCCAGCACCAGCCTGTGCCGGGGCGGCGAGGGAAAGAATGGGTGTGCTGGGCCTACAATGCAGCAGCCAGGCCTGGGTGAACATGGACTCGGGGTGGGCAGGGACCTCTCCAGGAAGCGACATCTTAGCTGGGACCCAAGCCACACAGACTGGGGGTACTGTGTACCCGACCCAGAGGACAGGGGGGCCCAAGGAGGGGCAAAGGCCAGGGCAACCGGGAGGTCTGCCTGGACAAGGCCTCCGGAGGCTGGCCACAGGGCCCTGGTCCCAGCCCCAAACGTACACAGATCCAGATGCTGCCTAGAAGCTGCACTGACCACACCTGGACAGACACGGGTCCCCAAGAGCCAGCTGGACCACCCAAGACAACAGAAGCTGGGGGATTTATGCAAGGTCCCCTGCCCGGGTTCCCATAGTCAGAAACATACCCCTGCCCAGGACTGGCTGTGGCCAACTTCTCAGCCAGGCTGTAACACACAAGGTGTCCCACCCAGGTGAGCTCACCAGAGGCCACCAGTCCCCATGCAGGTTCCTGCATCACAGGCAGGTGGAGCTTAGAAAGTGGCTCGGGCACCACACAGGACCCCGGCCATGTCACGCAGAGATGTCAGGGAACAGGGGAGCTGATAGCCAGTGAGGGAGGAGGCAGGGGCCAGCAGTCTCCCCTAGTGCTGGGGAGCCCAGGGGGACGGGAACCGGTGTCCAGCCCACCCCACCTGGAGGCAGAGAGGGTAGCAGGTGGCCCAGAGGAGAGGGGAGGCCATGCCAAGGCCACTGCCACGGGCACAGGGTGAGAGAGACTGGACACAGCGCCCTGGAGCCATTTCTGGCTCTAGCAGCCACCACGGTGACCGCCACCAAGAGTCCCCTCTGGCAGCACCCAAGTCTGTCTCACAAGGACAAAGAAGCTCGGTGACATCACCTCCTGGGGACACACACAGCAGACTGACTGCCCGCCCGGCCTCAGCTCCTCGCAGCTTCTCGGGGGGCCAGGCACACCAGGTCCAGGGGGTGGGTGCAGGGCCAGGGCAGGAGCCCACTGTGGGGACCAGGGGCCCCCAGCAGCCCCGAGGAGCCCTCTGTTTCCCTGGTTGTCTGGGGAAGACAAGGAGTCACCGAGGACCCCGGGGGACCGAGGCGGGCGCCGAGGCGACTCACCGAGCTGGGGTTCAGCCCCATGTTGGCCTCCACGTAGGTCTCGGTCTTGGGCTCCACGGCCAGCTCGGCCTC
>RJWM01039723.1:0-15959 GCA_004363535.1 Dasyprocta punctata
AATAGTATAACTGACTTAATTTTCCCTTTTTTCTACTGTTCTTCTCCATTGCACCCATCCTAGTTCCTTTTTCCCATTGAACAATTTCTTCCCATTTCATATCTATTGTACATTTTAGATCTTATTTACTAGTTTAATTTTTCGCACAAAGAAGACAGTAAAATTTTTGCACATGTGAATCTGATTTATTTAACTTATGTGTATGGTCTCAAGTTGCATCAATTCACCTATAAAAGCCTAAAGTTTATCCTTCTTTATGGCTGAGTAGTACTTCACTGTACTAAAATAACATCTATTTAATCCATTCCCCAAAGTCTAAAACTAGACACATGTCTATCACTATGTACTAAACAAAAATCAAAGCAGATCAAGGATCTAAATATTAAAACAGAAGCACTAAATCTACTGAAAGTTAAGGTAAGTAGAAATCCTGAAGACATAGATGTAAGTAAATAATTCTTGAACAAAACCCAGACTAGGGAATACTTCGAAGCATAAGGAATACTTTGAAGAATCAACAACTGGGATCTCATCTTATTAAAAAAAAAAAGCTTTTGGACATCAAAAGAAATCACCAACAAACTGAAAAGGCAGCCCACAGAGTGGGAAAAACTTCTAGTCAATTGTCCCTGAGACAAAGGACTTCTATATACAACATATAAAGGATTGAAAAAAATCAAACCCATCAAATTCAAAGACCCAATCCAAAAATGGGAATCTAAGATGAATACACACATCTCAGATGAAGAAACACAAACAGCAAATAAATATATGAAACAATTTTCAGCATCACAGGTCATTCAAGAAATACAAATTAAAACAGCACTGAGATTTCATATCACTCCAGAAAGAATGGCTATTACCAAGAAATCAACCAACAACAAATTCCGGTGGGGTTGTGGAGAAAAAGGGACACTTCTCTACTGTTTGTAGGCATGTACACTTCTGCAACCATTGTAGAAATCAATGTGGAGATTCCTCAAAAACTAGGATTAGAAGTCCCATTTGACTCAGTTATCCATATGCTGGGTATCTTCCCAGCAGAATTAAAAACATCATGCCAAAACAATATATGTGCACCCATGTTTATAGCATCACAATTTGTAATGGATAAATCTTGGAAGCAACCCAAATGCTCACAAACCTGTCTTCTACATCTGATATTTTCTTCTCACATTGGTTCCTTCTGCTTTGTATGTGTTCAGTAGAATTTATAATCCCCTGAATATCTTTTTGAACCTGTCTCGTGGATTCCATTTTTTTCCCTATGTTGGGCATTCATGATTTCCATCATTTTCCTAAGATTCTCTACTTTTTATCTGTATCTGATTTGAATTCACTAACTATGTCCTTTGTTGTGGTCATCATCTCTTTAGTTATCTAAGAAAATTTTTTTCTAGAACCCAATTCATCTGCGTAGTTACTTCTGCTGTTACCATGTCATAGAGCCAAGGTAGGTGTCTTTGAAATTTTTCCACATCATTACCCTCTGTGCTTGCCTTTGACAAGTTGGAAGTCTGAGGTTGTATCTTCTTTCCTTGTCTTCTTGTTTTATTTTTTTTTTAATTTCTGTGTTGATAATCATAAATTGCTTATGGTAGGTAGTTTTATTGCTAGTATAGAAAAGCCTTAGGAAATGACTACTTCTCAGACATGTCTTCCAGTTGTAGCTGGCTTTTGGCTTTTGAGTCTGTTTCAAGATCCTACCTCTCCAGTTTATTGGGAATTAGAAGTTGCTGCTTATTTCCTCCTAGCCCCTGGTTCTTTAGTACTGTTATTTAGCATTGGTTATGTCCCTCAGGCAATCTCTGTCTTGGCATATAAGCATGAACAACTGATTTGAACAGCTATGCCACCTTGGCTAAAGCAGTAGAATCAGTAGTAACAATCGAATTAAGCACAGCCCAGAAAATGACATATTAATTTGCCATCTTTAACTATAAGAACAAGATTTGTAATTATATAACAAAATCTAAAACAAACCAGAAAATTGTATACAGTAAAAATTCATTCCCCCAATATGGCAATTTTACCATCAGGGGAAAAAATAGAAAAATAGAAGAAGAGAAAGAAATTAAAAGCAAAACTGAAGGACAAAGGAGGATTACATGAGCTCTTGGAAACTGGTAAACAAGACAGGACAGAAAGAAAGAAGAAACAGGAACAAAATCAGAGCAAAACAACAATAATAAAATACTAGAAAAAATGTTCACAATCATATAAAAACAAGAAAAAATAAGAAAAAGAAAAAACAGAAGAAAAAATATTTACTTCAGGGTGTGTGTCTACTATCAAAGGGAGCAGACAGAGCACAGATTCATGTTGGTCGATTCATATTTTTTATACAAGAGAAACAATATGGAATTTAAACTTGTAGGTCTGATTTATTTCGCTTAACATTATGCTTTCAAGTTGTATTCATTTTCCTAAAAATGACTCAAATGGTTCTTCATAAAAGACTACTACTCCCTTGTTTACAAATACTACATTTTCTTTATCCATTCGTTTGTTGATGGACATAGAAGCTGTTTCCATGATTTTTATACTGTTCATTATTTTGCTATAAATATGGGAATACATGCATCATGATAAAATGATGTTCTTTAACTCTTTCAGAAAGACATTAGAGCACATTTACATATGATTCAATCAAATGAAATTTCCATCTTTAGTTGAGGAATCTCCATACTGACATCCATAGTGATTGTACTAGTTTACTTTTCTAACGATGTGGAAAGGCCTCTATTTTAACACAGTTTTGCCAGTGTATGTTATTGTTTGATTACTTTATGACAGACATTCTTTCTGGAGTAAAGTGAATTTCAGTGTTGTATAATTTATATTTCTGTAATGGTCAAAGGTTTTGGACTTTTTTATGTATTTATGGGCATTTATACTTCTGTTGAGAAGTGTGTATTCATATCAGTGGCCCAGTATTTTTTTATTGAGTCTTTTATTTTTGAAATTTTAATTTGTTCGAGTATTTTATATATTCCAGATATAAGTATTCTGTCTAAGGAACAGCTGACAAAATGTATTCCTATTCAACAGGTTGTCTCTTCATTGTATTATTTCCTTTACTATGCAGGTTTTCAATTTGATATGATCCCGTTTATTGATTCTTGATATTATTACTTTTGCAATTGAGTCTCTTCAGAAAGTACTTGCCTAAAACTGTGTCTCAAGAGTTTACCTATTGTGTCTGCTAGCAGATTGTTTCTGTTTTAACATTTAGATCATTAACTATTTTGATTTTAGTTCAATACCTGGTAAGAGATATGAGTCTAGATTCAATCTCCTGCATGTGAACAGCCATTTTTGCCCATATCATTTGCTGAAGAGGCTATTTATCCTTTAACATATATTTTTAGGGGTTTTATAAAATATCAAACCGTTAAATATGTAGAATTGTTTCTGCATTTGCTATTCTGGTCCATTGCCTCTTATGTCTGGTGTTGTGCCAGTGCTACACTGGTTTTTATCATTGTAGCTTTGTAACATAACTTTCAATCAATGTTGTGATGCTTCTTACTTTGCTCTTCTTACCCACTGATTTTTGACCCTGTTTCTATTTATGTTCTGGATTATATTTATTTATTTGAATGTTGAATCATCTTTACATCCCTGGGATGTAGCCTACTAAGTCATGCTGTACGATCTTTTTTGATAATTCATTACATTTTGTTTCCCAGTATCTTGAAGATTTTAGATTTATATTCATTAAATCCTTTGCCTCTTTTTTATGGGTGGATCCTTCTCTGGTTTTGAAAACAGGGTAATGCTGGCTTTCAGAAATGACTTGGGGGGTGCCCCTATCCTTTCACTTTCATTGAAGATTTCAGAGTAATAGTGTTAGATTTTTCTATAAGTGAAGAATCAACAGTGAGTGTATTAATACGTGGTGTTTTGTTGTTTCTGTTGTTGCTAATAATAATTTTTAATTCTACTTTAATTGTGCTGCTTTACTGGATTAGTCAGGGTTTTATATCTTCCTGATTGAGTTTTGGTGATTTATATGTATATAGGAATCTTATCCATTTCTTCTGAGTTCTCCAATTAAATGGAGTGTTAGCTTTGAAATAGCTGCCGATAATCTTTTGCATCTTGTTAATATTCCTTGAGATTTCAACTTTTTCTTTTGTAATAGCACTAATATGAATATTTTCTTTCATTTTTGATATGATTAGCTAAAGTTTGGTCTGTTGCAAAGAATCAACTCTCAGATTCTTTGACTCCTTTTATTGTTTTATTCTTAGCATCATTAATTTCATCTCTGACATTTTTATTTTAGTTTTGAATTTGTACTGTTCTCATTTTTCTTGGACCTTGAGGCCCACTTTTGTATTATTTATTTGGGATAACTCTTTTACTAATGGATCATTAGCAGTTGAAAACTTCCATCTTAATACTGCTTTCATTGTGTCCCATAAGATGTGATATTTTGTATTGGAAATATCATTTGATTCAATAAATTTTTAATACTTTCTTTGATTTCTTCTGTGACTACTTGATTATTTGAGACTGTATTAATTTTCATACATTTAAAAAGAATTTCTTTTGCCATTGATTATGCATTTATCTGCACTAAGATCTGATAGTATGAATGTGATTATTTCCATTCTTTTTCATTTATTTGAGTATACTTTATGGACCAGTGTGGTGTCTAATTTAATGAGTGTTGTACGTGCTGCTGAGAAGGATGCTTATTCTGTTACTGGATAGAACAGTGTATTTATATACTACTTGTATATATTAAGCACATTTGTTAAAAGATTTATTTCAACTTTGATATTTCTTAGTTAATTTTTTTATGGAGTTGGGTGCACTTGTATTTGGTACATACATATTTATGATTGTTATCTCTTCCTCTTGAAGTTTTTCCTTAACAGATATATAGTGACCTTCTTCATCTCTTTTGATCAGTTTTGGCTTAAAATTTTGTCTGCAAATAGAATAGCTAGCCTTACTTTTTTCTGGGTACCTGTAGCATGGAGCATTTTTTTCCATCTTTTGACTTTTAGTCTATGGATTTTTTTTTTTTTGAGGTTAAATGTGTTTCTTGAATGCAACATATTGTTGAATCTTGTTTGTTGATCCATTCTGCCAACCTATTTCTTTTGCTTGATGAACTGAGACAATTTACATTGATGGTTATGGCTAATATGTATCGGCCTATTTATTTTTATGTTATTTTCCTATTGCTGGTTCCCTGTCTTTCACCTTTGTTTAATTTTTGCCCTGCCTGATGGGTTTTTTCTAGTGGTATTATTGTGTTTGTTATCTTCATTTTATTTTTCTAATATGTCACTAAGCACATTCTGAAAAGCTGGTTTGTTAGTCATGAATTTCTTTAGTTTTTCTTTGTCATGGAAGCATCTTAATTCTCCATTGATTTTGAAAGATGTTTTTGCGGGATACATCAACCTGGGTTAAAGATTTTTAGGGAGGGTTGGAAGTACCTCACTCCAAGCTCTCCTGGATTTGAGAGTTTATGTTGAGAAATCTGCTGTGATTCTGATAGACTTTCCTTTTTTGTTGTTGTTGTTTCTTTTCTCTAGCTGTTTTTAATATTTTGTTCTTGTGTTGAATTTCTAGAATCTTATTATATGCCTTCATATAGATTTTTTTTTTATTTATTTATTTATTTATTTTTTTTGCTGCACCGGGGATTGAACTCACAACCTCGCACCTGCCAGGGCAGGCGCTTAAGGCACTGAGCCAAACTCCCGGCCCTCGTTTTTTGAGGCAGGGTCGCACTAGGTAGCTCAGGCCGGCCTTGCGCTCGTGTTGTAGCCCAAGCCGGCCTCGAACTCACAACGCTCCGCCTACCTCAGCCTCCCGAGTGCTGGGATTAAAGGCGTGCGCCACCACGCCCGGCTCCATATAGATTTATTTTGGTCACGGATATTTGGAGTTGTATATGTTTCATTAATTTGTGTGTCAAATTCCTTGTCCATGTTTGGGAAGGATTCTGCCATTATTTCTCTGAAGAGGTTTTTAATGGCTTTTGTGCTGTCTCTAGCTCTCTTACTTATTCCAATCAATCTTATGTTGCTCTTCTTTACTTTATCTTGTAACTGTTAGATTGATCTTTTGTGGCTTTTGCTATTTTTAAGATAGCTTTCTTTTCCTGGTCACTAGTCACAATGCTGTCTTCTAGATCTGATATTTTATCCTTGTCTTCATTTAATCTGTTGTATATATATTTAATGAAGTTTTTAATCTCCTGAATTTCTATTTAGATCTGTATCATTGATTTCTCATCTTTTTTGTGTCAAACATTCACGGTTTCCATTATTTTCTTGAGCTCTTCTATTTTTTATGTGTATCTGCTTTAATGTCTTCCATTTTGATCATCATTTCTTTTTGCACATTAGAGATTATTTTTACTTCTTTTCTTTTCTCTTTCTCTCTTTCTTCTTTTCTCTTTCTTTTTTGTTACCTGAAATAAGACTCAGATTATTTTTTCTATAGCCTTTGCCGTTTGTTTTTCTCACTTTTGCTGCTATTGTTTCATGGCGTTGCAGTGGTTGGCTTCTGATTCCCACTGTCTCTTTGTCCTGTGGACTTGTCCTGGCTGCACTGGGCATATCAGGTTGCAGTTTGATTCTTCATCTTGTCATTTTCTAGTTTTTATTTTATGTTGATTTCTGTTTTGATACTGACAGATTTCTTATGTTAGATAACTTTATACCTGTTATCAAGTTGTCTCTAGAAAATGTCTGCTCCTTGTGATGTCTTCTAGATGTAGTGGTTTCTTGGTCTTTATGTCTATCCCGAGAATTTATATTTCCAATATGTTAAAGATGTGAAATTCCTATCTATTTAACTCAGGGCCCATTAATTTTGTTCTGCACTATGATGATGGTTATGACATCATATAATCACAGTGTTGTTATACAGGGGAAAAGCTGATTATAACAGGTATGACATCCTGGTTAAAGTAGTACAGTTAGCAATAACAATAGTCTCAAGCACAATCTGGTTCCTGACAAACTAGTAACTATTAACCTGAAACCTTTAACTATAGGAGCAAGTTCTACAGTTACATAATATGATCAAACGTGTACCAGGAACATTCATGCAATGATTTCTATTCAGTAGAGTGATTTTACCCTATCGTGGGAAGGAGGTTTAAGGAGGATGGGGTAAGATGGAGAAATGAGTGAGGTTAAACATAGCAGAGTCAGTGCTGGAGGCCATAGGATGATAATCCAAGTTTTGGGTAATTTTAAGATGTAAGAGGGAAGGATTGAAAGAGAAAGCTTAGAAATATCGAAGTGAACCAAAGAGAAGATACAATGTTTACTTAAATGAAAGTATCATAAAATGAAGCAAAATAGTTGACAAAAGATAGGAAAAGAATAAGTAAAAAAAGAGTAAGGATAGAGATCTAAGATGTGAAAGAAAAAAAAAAAAAAAAAAAAAAAAAAAAAAAAAAAAAAAAAAAAAAAAAAAAAAAAAAAAAAAAAAAAACAGAAAAAAACCATACACAGAGAAAAACCAAGCAAAGCTGCAAAAAGCAAAAAAAGAACAGAACAAAATAGAAGAGAGTAAAAACAAACCAAAACAAAACATCAGCCCATCCCAATACAAAGATGAAAACCAATCAAAAAGAGAAAGATACATGTAGTAAAATTTATCAAGTGTCTGTGATTCTGTGGTAGGTCAAGATTGAATCCCAGAAATGTGTACTCTAGCCAAGTGTTCAGGTGGATTTGTGCTGGGTATGGGTCTGATCTTGGTCTCTGGATTTAGGGCATGAGATTAGTCTTCTGTAACAGTAGTTCTCCATGGCACTTTAAGAAAAAAAATGAGTGACCCTACTTGCCTGCTTCTGTTCTGCATGTCTTTGTGCCCAATCATAATGCTGGCTCACCTAACTTACCAACTGCTGGTTCATATTGTCACTGCTGCTTTAGACTTTTCCAGGCTGCTAGGACCACGTGCCCTTTGTGTGCACCCGAACAGGGCCCTACTGTGCCGCTTAGAGTTTCTGCTGGTCACCAGGTTTCTGCCTAGGGAAGAAGGAGTTGCTGGCCATTCCACTGGTTGCCAGGGCCCTCAATATTTCTTTGCTAATTTTTTTGTCCAATTAATTTGTTTGTGAGAGCTGGATATTAAAGTACCAGACTGCAAATTTGTTTAGGTTTATCTGATCTTTTATGTACAGTAGTGTTTATGAAGATGGGTGTGAAAGTTGTCAGTGCATATGTGTATATAACTGTATCTCTGGTGAATTGTTCCTATAATCAATATGTAGTGATCTTTGCCTCTTTTGAACATTTTTGTTTGAAGTCCACTTTGCCTGAAAATAGGATAGTCACTCCTGTTTGTTTCTTTCTATGTTTCCATTATACACAATGTTGTTTTTTTATTTTACTTATTTATTCTTTTTTGGTACTGGGGATCGAACTCACGACCTTGCACTTGTCAGGCAGGCACTTACGTGCTGAGCTAAATCTCCAGCCCCTTGTTTTTCATTCTTTGATTTTTAGTCTATGAATTTATTTTTGGCTTAAATGTAGTTGGATTTTTTTCAGGATTCATTCTGCCAATTTTTGTCTTTGATTGAGTAGTCGAGACTATTGAGCTTTATTACTGAAATTTATATTCAATGTCATTGTATTATGCTCCTATGTGCACTCCTTTCATAACTACTCATCATTCCTTTTGTTTTCATTCTGTTTTAGACCTTTTGGTATTGTTTTCTTCATTGTCTATAGGATATTCCTGAGAAATTTTTGAAGTGCTGGTTTGGTGGTCATGAATATTTTTAGGTTCTCTTTGTCGTGGAAATATTTTATTTCTCCATCAATGAGGAAAGATATGTTTTAAGGATATATTACTCTGAGTTGAATTTTATTTCCTTTTGTGAATTGAAACATTTCACTCCAAGTCCCTGGCCTTTAAGGTTTGTATCACTAATTCTGCTGTAATTCTAAATTGTTTACCTTATTAAGTGATTGGTTGTTTTCTCTAACTGTTTTCAAAATTCTATTCTTGTGTTGCACTTCTAGGATTTTGACTAAGCAGATGCATTGTGGAAAATCTCTTTCCTAATAATGGTTATGTGGGGTTCTAGATGCTTCATATTTTGGAAAGTTTTCTGCTATTATATTTGTAAATATGTATTTTATGACTTTTGTGCTAATTTTTGCTAATTCCAATTAATCTTACATTAGTCTTTTTTTGCACTGTCTAGCATATTCTAGATCCATTTTCATGATCTCTTGTTGCTTTTAAAGTATCTCGGAATAATTAGCAACCAACATCAGTCATAATTTCTAAGTCTGATATTCTTTCTTCACATTGGTTGATTCTATGTCTATATTTTTAATAGAATTTTTAGTCACCTGAATTTTTGTTTTCTACCTTTTCATGGAATCTAATCCTTTGCTAGACTGATCATTCATGTTTTATATTATTTTGTGTAATGCAGTCAGTTTTTCATTAGTAGCTGTTATAAACTTGCTCATCATTTTGTTTGTTAGGTTTATTATCTGTTAAGTTATATCATCCATAAGCTTGTCATGATACATGTTGCTCTTTTGATTTTATCTCGTCTCTTGTCATTTCAAATAATTTACCAGTGAGGCTTTAGATTTCCTTCTTCTCAATGCCATATGGATCAACTTTAATGAAGTTACTCATTTTTTGATACATTTTATTGTTCCTATTTTTGTGTGTACACTGAGCTTTGTGGGCTGACTATAAAAGAATATTTGTTGCTAATATGGAGAACTCTTTAATTAGTTTCTGCTTTTTAGTGCTGACTTTGGCCATAGCTAACTATAGGCCTTTCTGTCTGTTTCAAGGTGCAAGCAACTTTGTTTATTTGGGAGGGGAGACTGCAATGTATTTATTCCAGCAATGAATTATATGAGAATGAGTCACAGTAATAAAAAGTGAAGCAAAGGCAATCCAGATATTCCCATGCAAATAAAAACAAACAACAACTATGCCGCCTTGGCAGTAGCAATAATATCAACAGCAATAACAGCATCAAAGTTAAATTAGATATTGATATACTCTAAGAATCAACATTGTACCATCTTAGCCATAACAAATGAAATCTATAACTGTAGTATAAAGACTAAGATAAACCAAATATTGACATACTGTACTTGCTAAATTTAGCAACTATATCTCCACTAAAAATAGAAGAGAATTCAACAATAATAATATAGATTACTAACTATCTTATGAGTCATAAAGTTTAATAGTTATAAAGTTAAAATGGATGGGGGAGCCAGAGTCAAAAATAAAATTTGAAAAATTAATAAATACAAAAAGAATGAGACAAAAGTGAGATACAGATACTTTTAAGGAGTAAAAGGAAATAAATATCAATAATTAAATGTAACACATAAGAACAAACAAGAAAAAGATAAAAAAATAGAAAGCAAAGGAAAAATGACAAAAGAAAATAAAATTCAAAATTAAGTGTAAAAAAGGCAAAAAATTGAAGCCCTCCAACTGAAAGAATTCACTTGTGCTAGTGAATGAATGGTTTATGCACAGGATCTTCAGACTTAGAATCCAGCAACTCATGATTTTCTCAACTTAGCCTTTGGCCTGTGTGTTCACGAGGTTTCTCCCTTTCTCCATGGGACCCTCTGTGCAACAAAGACAGGTTCAACTGCCTGAGTGGTAGAGTTTTGAGAGTTTGGGGAAGCAATCAAATCACTGTTCTCTTCTGGATATAGGCAGCTACGTCTCTCAGACTACTGGATATAATGCCTTCATTTTCATATTCAGCTGCCACTGAAAGTTACACTTGCTGGGCCAAGTTTCTCACCCTGGCCTTCCTATCCTGAATGTAAACTTCTCAGTGATCTTATGTCCAGCTAACATACTCTCCTCTGCCATCTCCCATGACTGTATCTCACCCAGTGGTTGTGTTGGGTAACCCTGGAAACCCTAAAGTGGAGTTATTCTGTAATATTTTCTATAACTCACCCTTCCCAAAATGGCACCTGATTAAACACTGTCCTGGCAATATGTCAGGTACTTCACTGGATTTCTTCTCCAACTGTGACTTACAGCTTACAATGAAAAAGTCACTTTCAGAGTAAAGGCCATGTGCTGGGCTTTTTTTTTTAAGTAGTTGTGGACTTACCTTGGAGTCAGCACTGCTGGTCAGGTTTGTAATACCTTCCTTGATATGCTGATCTTCTAGACTTACCTTCTCTCCTTGAACATGGGCCTCATTGATAATCAAGTTACTAGGTTGGACAGGTCTGCTGCTGCTTCACGTCAAGGGAAACAATGCTCAGTTGGCTAAGACATAGCAGGTGGTCACAGGCAGGGAACAGAGTTGGCAAGGGTCAAGCCAGGGTACAGTCCATTCTGTGAGTTTTGCTCCATCCAGTCAATATTACTGATTTAGCTTTAAAATTCTTTGTTTTTTCTCTTCTTTACTACCTCTTTTTTGTTCCCTCCAAAAGAACGCATCCTACTGGGGTTAAGGTGTAGTAGCAAGATCACTGTCAACTGTAAAAATATTGAACTCTAGCTTCTATTTTAGACAAACCTTGAAATTAAGTGATTCCTAATAATTATTTACATGCTAATATCAAGTTCATTATCTTTCTAAAAGATAATTATTTTCACCCTTATTGTCCAATTGTTGTACCCTAATACCAAATTCATTAATTTTCTCTCTCCGTTACCTTACCTGTTGGAACAGGGTTGAACAAGTAATTGATATAATGCCTCATGCTGCACTTATATTTAGAAAATGTAGAATTAGATGAATTTCATTTATGATACTACTTATGCTAAAAGCTCTGACATTTTGATGCCTTCTTATTTCCTTACAGAAATTCAATACTCCAATATTTTCCTTGGGATCCTCTGTTACAGTTTATGTTCCTGTGGCCCTGTCAAGTCTCATGTAATCATGGCATGGACGCAGCTGAGTCTACCGTTCATGATTGATTTGTTGTCTAGCACTGAGATTGGTGACTTGAGTGCTGCACCCGCCCAGGTATGTAGCTGACATACAGTTTAAGGGTAGAAAGTAAGCATGTCTTCCTTCTCTTGCTAGTTTGCCTTGTGGTTGCAGCAGCCACAAATGGTGGTCCCCCCACACCACACTGCCTTGGAGCCAACTGAGTATGGACTGAGACCTCCACAAACAGTGAGCTAAATAAACCTTTCCTTCCCTAATTTTGGGTGTCAGGTAGTTTGTCTCACCAATCAGAGAAAAGTAACTACGATATCCTCCTTTTACATTTACTACATGAACAAATTATTTTAAATGACAAAAGAATTCTATTCTTATTACATACTTCTCATCAAAAGAGAATATCACTATAGATTATTCATCCTAAAATCAATTTAAGATATTTTTATTCTCAAGAATAAAGTATAGGGTTTCTCTATAATTTCAACCAAATTGATATTTCCAGTGTCTATTAAATATTTTGAAAAAATTTCCATTCTTCTCTATTTATTATTGCTCTAAATCTTCAATTGTCTCCTGTTAATTCACACGTGAAAGTTTTCTAATGTTAAAAGTTCAACACAAGCTGGGTGTGGTGGCGCAAGACTTTAATCCCAGCACTCGGGAGGCTGAGGTAGGTGGAGCGTTGTGAGTTCCAGGCCTGGCTTGGGGTACAACGTGAGCGCAAGATCAGCCTGAGCTACATAGTGCAACACTGCCAAAAAAAAAAAAAAAAAAAAAAAAAAGTTCAACACATAGTTAACTCATCTCAGGAAGGATTTCATGTTAGACTTTGGTAATCTCCCCTCCGACTGAGGAATGCAAACATGATGTGCTTTAGGAACAAAATGTTATGATTTCCAAATTTTGATTTGTTGTTTATCAACTTATATCCATGTACAAATTTCAGAAAGTTACTATTTTCAAATTATTAAGACATTAGATTGATGGAAATATGTGACTCACATGATTTTGCAGACTGGTTTAGCAATATACTATGGATGTGTGTGTCCCTGTGAATGTCTGTGTTTGAATATACACATATTTCCTTGGACACACATAGCAACTCTTCACTTAATTACACCTGCATTGTTATTGAAACATATCAAAAGATTTTCCTTATTTAACCATATTGTCCTGGGTGAATGGCACATACATTGATGCTTTTCCACTGGTCTCTGCTATTTAGCTTTATATGTGAGTGCAGTAATTGACTTCTTTTCAGCACCTTACAAGACTGAAGAAATGAACTAAAAAGTAACATTTTGAGTTATGCTTGATAAAATTTCACTGTCAATTTCTGGATTGACTAGCAAAATATCATCCATGGTAGCACACTTTTAAAATGGACATATCACAAATCACAAGAAAAAATTCTTGTCAGAACATTGGCTTCATCTAGCATAAAGGCTTTGGGTAAGAATAATTATAAAGCATCCAGACACTGAATATTATTCTGGTGACATCAGTCAAGTAACATAAACTCTTCAAATATTCATTGTCTCTTCTACAAAATGGAAACAATGCCATTTTTGTATAAATTTGAAAACCAAATAAGATAAACTACGTTAAAATATTTTATTAACATACATGATAAATGAAAATATAATTATAAGGTTTAGAGTATAAACCTAGAGAAAAATAAGTAGTGTTTCCATCTGCAGTTACAAAATTTCAGTAGAAAACAAAGATGAGGCAAAAGATGATATAAATGATCACACTGAGATGAACTAACTAGGATTAGAGAAGACTGGTGAAGAATACATTAAGCACATTTACTAAATGGTGGAAAGTTGGGTTCCCAATGCTAAATCTTTTTTTTTTCTGGTTTATTTTTTATTAGTACATGTTTGCAGTTATAAGGATTATATTCCTAGTGAGGAGCTGATACATGTATGTAACACATCTTAATTATTTTTTTTCAAATTCTTCCCCTCTTCTGTCTGCTCCTCCCACCATCGTTTGATCTTCTTCTGCTTTGAGACAGACCTATCACCCTACCTCCTATTATGTATCAATTACTTTGCTCTTTATTTATATTTTAGGTTTCTTATATAATAGAAACCATGTGACAATTAAACCTGTGTATCTGATTTGTTTCACTTAAAATTGTGGTCTCAAGGGTCATCCATTTTCCTAATAATGACTCAAGTTTACTACACTTTATGATGGAGTAATACCCTAATATGTGTGACTATCACATTTTCTTTTTCAGTTCATCAGTTGATTAATATTTAGGCTATTTCCAAGATATAGCTATTATAAAGTTTGCTGAAATAAACATGGGTATGCACAGATTACTGTAATATGATATTTTACCTTTTTAAGAAAGATACTTAGAAGGGAAATTTCTAGTTTAATTTTTTGAAGTATCTCCATACTGATTTCCATAGTGGCTATACTAGTTTACATGCCCACAAACAATGCAGAAGTGTTCCTTTTTCCTCACTGCCTCACCAGCACTTGTTATTATTTGATTTCTTGGTGCTGAGAAAACAGGCTATCTACACACAAAACACTGTGTATAGACCCATATCTCTTACCATGTACTAAATTAAAGTCAAAATGAATAGAGAAACTAAATGTTAAAACAGAAATGCAACCTTCTGGAATTAAATCACGTAAAATTTCTGAGGTGTTGGGAAGGACTTTTTCAACAGAACACCATTTTACAGCAAACAGTATCAAGAATCCTTAAACAGGTTTGTGTCAAATTAAAAAGCTACTGGACAACAATAGAAATGAACACTAGAATGAGAAGACAACCTAGAAAATGGGAAAAAATTCATCAACTATTCCTCAAAGAGAGGTCATATTTAGAATCTATAAGGAACAAATAAATGAAAGCCTCCAAAATAAAAGACCCAAACAACAAATAGCCAACTGAAATGAGCAGACACTTCTTAGAAGAAATATATTTACCAATAAATTCCTGAAGAAATGTTTAATATTTCAGTCGATTAGAATAATCCAATTTAAGCTTTCTGATTTGAGAACACTTTGAAGAATGGTTGTTTGGCCAGAGAAGCTCTAGTAAAAGGATGTTCCAAAAAACAGCTATAAAGATGGTAATAATTATTCTAAGACTAAGAATATGTAATATAACATATTAGCAATTGCAATAATGTGGCATTTTGCATTTAATTCATACAAATTGAGATCATACTAAGTTATGCAGTATGTTCACTTAAGTATTACTCATGTATAACAAAGTTCACCAAAATAGCATTTATAAAATGAGACAAGTTTTTAAAAGTCCTAGTTATTTGGCCTGATCCAATGTAGAGTAAGGGGGTTTAGATTGGATCCTTTATCAATATTTCATCAAACTCAAAGCAATGATGATTAAGCAACACTTGTTTGAAAAAAAATGAAATTTACTGAAAAGTAAAGCATGAAAACAATAAAAGGTTATTATGGACAGGTATTACCCTTCAGCTAGGAGATGGCAAATATTACTGTTTAATCACATGAAAAATAAGAAATATACATTTTTAAACTCATGTCTGCTTTTGAACGGAAAGTTTATATTCATTCATATTATTCAATTTTTTATTGTTAAATATATAACAAAGGATTGCACAATTTACTAAAAACTAGTATCTGACAGTTCAACCAATTATTTTTCTCTCTACTATGGATTCTAGATTAAAATGGTCTGGACAGCCTGACTTTCATTATGATAATTCTGAGGAAAACACTCCCAATCAGGAACACGGAGGGTCTCTGAACTAAGCTGTTTGGTCCAGCAAATCCCAATAAATACAGTTTAAGTAAATTTTTAATTGAAACTGCTTAAAAAGCTATTGCGGAAAAGATAGGGATAACTATTTCAACATTGAAACAACATCCAAAATCAGATATAGAATGCTCAAAAAATCAACCAGAAAACAACAAAATGGGAAGGAGAGGAAGATGTCTTGCAAGCTATCCTAGAAAAACTCAGGAAAACTGATTAGGAAATAGAGGTTACATTTTATCTGCAATATCAAATTCTTAAAGAACATTT